>JAGDQP010037649.1:1307-18527 GCA_022664845.1 Lepisma saccharinum
TATATATATATATATATATATTTGAAAGATATAAGTTAATGAAACAAGTATTACTGACAAACATTTAAGTATTTTTTTTTTGCAAGCCTACATAAGGATATATACAATTACGATCCTCTTCACTATTTTACGTTCAGAAATATTCAGAATGACTACAAATACGTAAAATCTAAGAAATTTGAAACGTATGCGCCTAAATCCATGTAACTCATATCTGCAATATAAAACAAGTTTTTCACTGAAATCTACAAAATTAGTATAATAAGTAAAAAAATGAAATCTCTGCTTTGCCCATCGGGTCACACCGGGTCCGGGTGTTTAAAAACCGGGGACCGGGTCCAAAAATTGACCCGGTGTTCCGTTTCAGCTTTGGTGGCTATGAAATGAATGTAATCGTAGTTATATTTGATATTAATGTGGAACAATGCCTTCGCTCAGAGCAGAGGACAAATCTTCCTACACACGATGATGAAATTTATGTATCAATGTTCCCATTGTAGTCTTACTCGCGTATTGTGAGACCGAGCGACCGTTGCTCAGTGGTAGATACTTGTAGTTCGCTTAACATTCGGGAAGTCCTGGGATCGATCCCGTTGACCGAACATCCTGAGTCTTTTTTTATTTTTTCCTCAGTCATACCAGGTAAATGCTGGGATGGTACCTATAATATAGGCCCTGGCCGTCTACCTTCCATCCTCAGTAGGTCAGTGGGTCTCGGTGGGTCAATGGGTCGCGGTGGGTCCAGTGGGTCTTGATGGGTGTTGGGTGAAGGTGGGTAGTGGGTCGTTTGTCAAATTTTCATTTGACCCACGCCAACTCTGAGTGAGGTCTTATGGTGAGTCTACATTAGGCTAAATTTCTGTGTGTGCACATGTTGGTGAAGACTGCCTCATTACAGCAAAATCAGCGGTTGTTTCTTTGCTACTCCGAACTTTGAAAACAGAAAACGAGACAAAGAGAATATATACGCGTCATTACTTACTGAAGAAATTAGTATATTTGTTAGCACAATCCGCTGCAGTACGTAAACACACAAATACATGTAAAATACCCGAAATTATTTATATCCGTCTCAATCATTTTGCAACGTTTTTGTTATCACTGTTCACAGCGTTACCAGATACTGATACCTAAAATTATTTACATTAGCTTTGTTTGATAAACCTCGAAATTCTATGTTGATAAACTTCAAAATGCCCTCATGTTGTTAAACATAGGTTTATGAAAAGTGTCCTTATACATGTTGACGAAACATGACGTGTATGGATTAAGTTCTAAGCACACTGAAGCTTGAAACAATACTGGAATTTATATTGTGAACTTCATTTTTTTAAATATATCATTGATATTTAAAATTATATTTTAAATATAAAATCATATTTAAAATTTGTCATTGATATTTACAAAAAAAAACCTACAGACGTTAAAATTCTTGCAAGTATGAAAGAAAATATTTTTTAAATCCCTTTTTCAATCATTTTCTACAAAAAGAAACTATTTCGAAAATAAGGAAAATGTTTTTAAAATATACCGGAAATATTTCGTGCGATGTGAGTACATATTGAAACGTATGTTGAATCCTAGACCATCCGTAGTTATAGAATCTGGTAACCCTATGACCAGTGTTAGCAGTAATATTGCAAATTGATTAAGACAACACATGTAAATCATTTCGGCTCTTATATGTCTCTTATTTCGTGTGTGTGTTTCAACCTATTGTATTACATTCGCCCAACAAATATAGTAATTTCTGCAGTAATTAATTGTGCGAATATATCCCTTAGTCTTGTTATCTGTTTTCAAAGTTTGGAGTAGGAAAGAAACGACTGACGATTTCGTCGTTTTGAGACAGTCCTCACCAACATGTGCACGCAGAGAAATTTAACCTAGTAGACTCACCCTTATGCACCCGCTCTGTCCGTCTGTCGACGACTTTCGACTCAGGAACTACTAGTGGGATTTTTTGAGACCAATTAATCTAACAAATATACTGTTAAAATTAACTATACACTTTGTGCGCATTTCTACCAATTATAGTACTTAACAAATGGCGATAAATACTGATGCACATCATGTAGTTTTCCCCTTCTCAACACTTTGTTCCCGATCATGTGAACAAAAAGTATTTGACAATAATAAACTCACCGGAGTCAGCCAAATTCAATAAATAAATGAAATGAAAATAGATGGTGTACGCATCTTAGCAGATGGTATACGCTAATGTATCCGGTTAACCAGAAGGTATACGGCGTATACTCTCGACTACAGCCCTAGTTCCTCTATTTTTCTCTACATACACTCTACATATATTTTTCTCTACGAATTTCTTTCCTTTATTTTCCGTCGCTCTTTCCTTCAGCTTACATTTTCGTTCTTTGCAATAGATCTCTAACCATTTACTGAATCTTCTCCTGAAATCTTTGATTGTGTGGTAAATTTTGGTATTCATTACCTTATTACCAGAGAAGGTACAACACACAGCATGTGATTCATATAACTCCATCTTACCTCACCTATGGGGCAAGATGGAAATATGTATGTTTTCTTCTACTCGTACAATACAAAAGAAAAAATGGAAAGATAATAATATTTGTAACTTTTGCTTAGTTACTACGTAAGTTAACATTCTGACATATTTCATTTCTGTTTCGTATTTTCCTATGGGATATCCAAAACCTTGTATCACAAATATCTCCTTAAGCACCCCATTACCGCCAATATGATTTATTTTATCTTATGTTAAGTATCCCATTTTACTCCTCCTTCCCCTACTTAAAACTTGGTACATATTCTGCCCTTTTTCTTGTAATTTAGGTGTCGAATACTAATATATTTTATTCCACTGATGATTAATTTTGCTTTCTCTACATAGGGTAAATAGTTCGAATTCTTCGTAGAGTGTGGTGTCTCAGCGTAATTGTATTCGTCACGCAAACCACAAATCCCCAATTCAAACCCAGGACTGGCCACCTTTCCCTTCATCACAGTAGTCGAGTGCTGAATTGGTATGGTTTGCCAAATGCGTGAGTTTCGAATTCAGAAGTCAAAGTGTAATTGATCCCAATATACGACATAAATCAGAATCAAGCTATTCTCAACGAATAACACTTTTATTCGTAGAAATCATTCTAAATTCATTGCCATACTATAAAATAGACCATATCATTCCACCTTAGCAACTGGTCAATAAGCATTATAACTTCAGTTAAATTCTTAACTGTTTTCACGTATATGAATATTTCAAAAATATGAATATAGCTCAAAATATGAATATTTCACTATATATTTGATATACGAACATATGTGAGTATATAAATTTACACAAGTAAATCTATACCTACAAATTACCATAATTTCATCACTTTAAGGCTCAATCCAAGTGGGTTTCCCGCCTTTTTCGTTACACATCAATTATTCAAAATTCAGTGAAGGTAAACAAAATGTATCTTTCACAGGTCAAAGTTCATATCATGCTTCAAGAATGGATACAATTAGTTTTAAAGGAATGAAACTAGTAACCTCAGGATTGTGTGCAGACACTTTTGGGAAAGAATGGTACCAAAACAGTCTGCACACAATCCTGAAGTTATTCCTAACGTTTCATTAAAGTTAATTGAGCTCATTATTGAAGCATGACATGAACTTTGGTCTGGGAAAGTTAAATTTTGTTTACCTGCACTGAATTTTGAATAATTGATGTCAAACGAAAAAGGCGGGAAACCCACTCGGATTGAGCCTTGACTATGCGTAACTGTTGCATATTAAAATACAACATAGAAGATATATAAAGGAAATGTTAAAGAAAAGTATTCCTTCCTTTCTAGCTGGACCTCTCATCCATGCAAATTCCTATGTCCCATAAAGTGCACTACGCAATCCTAACAAGTACCAGACTAGTTCGTTGAATAAATGCCAGGACTACTAAATTTCATACAGCTATTTCATCTCCGCCAAAGAGAAGATTTATTAAATTATGATGACCTGTAGTGGGGTGTCTAATGTCATAAATAATGGCTCCCGCTCGATTTTCGTGCTAAGTTTGATTATTTTTGCTGGAATGTATAGTTCAAGATGGTTAAATTTTTAAATTGTAGGGTGCCAATTTTTCATTTAAAAGTTTTCCCTATTTTCCAAAATGGCGCCCAAACTGGCTGCTTTTTGGGACTAGGGCAAGCAAAAGTGAAATAATACATACATATTACGTAAAGGCTTCTACACCGTTTAACGTATACCCACTAAATTTTGCACGAATATTCTTTAACAACGCAGAAAAATAACTATGTGGCTCAATACCTCACACAGGCACCCTATTCTCAGTGTTGCCACCTATACATAAAAGTGAAAATATTGGTGTACTTCTATACCGTTTTACGTACCCGCGCCAAACTTTGCGTGGCTATTCCTTAATAACTGAGGAAAGTGACTGTGTGGTTCAACACCTCCCACAAACACCCGATTGTCAGTGTTGCGTCAATATTTATGGATTGTAGCGATGTAAGTCTCATAATCTGTTATCGTCTGTTCCAGGAAAGTAAATCTGAAGCCGAAATAAGTTTTATATAAGGTTGACAGAAGCTGATAATTTTTATTTGTATGTTTTATTATATGAGTGTTTTATCCATATTTGCTCACTTTTGTTACTGTAAATATTGTATGCCTAACATTTGTTTATTTTGTTTTAAGTCAGAGAAGTTTCCTTTGAATCATTGAGACTAATGTAGAAGCTTTCAGCATGTTGAATTGCATAGTGTGTTTGAAAGGAAAAACTTATGTAAAAACCTGATAGAGATGCTCTACTGAAACGTAAAGATTATGCTAATAAGCGAGCATGTTACGGAGAATCAGAATTTTCGCCCCTTTGTGAAAGGATCTCAAAAGTAACCGAAGACGACGTTCTGCAGGAAACAGTGAACCGCAGTGCTTCGTCCATACCCAAAAACTACAAAGAGCTGAGAAAAGATTCTTGGCTACACCTACTCCTGCCAAACGAGGCCGTCCCTCAACGTCTTGAAATTGTGAGAATTAGAATCATAGTCGCGAAACTAAAAGATCTGCACCGCATGTCAGAGAAAAGTTATGCGTTTTCAAATATGAGGAGCGCGATAGGGGAGAACTGTTCTTCGTGTCAACAAGATCTATGGAAGAAAGATTCTTGTTTATAAAAGAAACGACAGAGCGCACTGACCTTAAAATAGCCTTAGCAATTATTAGTCAAGCACTTGACTGTGTATACCTATGGGCATAGCTTATCATCGTCATTGTCTAAGAAATTAAGAACGAAAATGTAAACAGAATCAGAGAAGATATAGTATACATGATAGAGGTGCTTCTAATATTGCAGATACAGATATAATTAACATTAAGAAGTGTTCTCTCATTGCTAGTGAAATTGTGATTATGAATCAAGTTAATGAACAATACAGTGAATTATTGTTAGAATACGGAAGTGATCACAAGAAACACTTAAAACAGCTTATTATAACGCATATTCCAGATGCAGAATTTGTCAAACCAATTCGTGTCAATGAAGGTGAACGCATAGTGATAATGCAAGTATTGTCGGAAGCCGTAACAGATCTTGAACAGTTTGAAACTGACGATAGAGACGTGATATGTTTGTCCAGGGCAGCAGATATTCTAAGGCGTGAAATCTGTCAGAACAATAGTTTGAAGTTCAAGGGATCATTAACGAATTTTAAACCCCAGATGATTTTGGTTGGTTTATCACTTTTGAAGGTGTTTATAATTTGCTGTAACAATAAATTTGACAATCTATTAATATCATCACAGCGACTTTGTTAGCTGCCGGTTTTTTGTTCCTCCAATTAACCACTCTGAGAAAGAATAAGGTTTCATCGAGGGTTTAAACTTCGTAAATAATCCCTTGAATTTCAAACTTTTATTCTGGTAAAGGTATAGATATCAATAACACTGAATTGAAATCCATAAATCAATTTCCATAAAATATGCAATGAACAGCAAAAATTGGTATACATACAACAGTTCTAAAAATCGGAACGAAATAATCTCTCATCTTTAGATTTAGATTCAACATGTATAGACTATTCAGTATCACAAATGTGAATATATTGAAAAATACCTTAACCTACACTTCGACGTAAATATCATCGTCGATTCAAAGAAATATATAACCTTGGAATCTTTCCAACAAATTGAACTTTTCACAAGTTAATCAAATGTTTAATTCCTCCAGGAATGCCTGTATAGAATTGTATCCATGTATTCGTGAGACAAATTCTGCTTTGAAGAAAACATACAAAAACAATTAATCAACCGTGTCCGAAAACGAATCATGAAATGACGGACTTCAGTAGCAGAAACGCGTGTTCTCGACGTAGGTCCAAATTAGGTCACACCGGTCTCGTTAAACCTCACCAAATCATAATCAAAACTGTAGCCAGAATTAAAATATGTATTGACAATATCAAACGAAAAACTACAAAGCAATATTCGCGAAATAAACTTAAAATTAGCAACACCAAGTGACCCAATCGTCCACGTGGTCTCACTAACATTAACTATCCATCTGCTCAATTCACGAGAAATATACTCGACGAAATATTTAATTACAGAGCGATCAACTTTACTAGTTTGCTGATATAATAACCAAATAAACTTTCTGCAAATTAACTCACTCAATATCCACGTATGAAAAATTCAAATGTAAGTTCCCGGAAAAGCTCACGCACCTAAATTTGGAATTTCCACGTACTACACTTTCTAGCATACAATAACTCGTCAAACTTTTCTCGATTACTTTGAATATAATTACTTGAAGAATACTATCTTTAACACACGCTGGAATGATCAAAATTCCATACTTGAAATACACGTCGACGTTACTAGAATTCCTACTTGAAACAAACTCACCTTTAATGTCAGCGATGTTCAAATCGTCCTGTTTTCGACGCAAATACGAACTGAAGAAAATCAATAATAGCCATATCGATATCTCAAAGTACATGGACACACTTCGTAGCAGTAATCCTACAGTCATGAGGATACACCAAATTCGACAATACGTAACTCTTAATAATTACGAAGCACACCACCTGCTTCGACTAGTTAACCTGCATCGCCTACTTTAACATCTTTCACCTACTTCACCAAAATCCAGAATGGCGACTTACGGCCAACCACTCCTTTTTCAAAGTTGTAGTTCTGGATTTTGCCGTCAGGCGGCCCTGATGACACAAACGAAAATAAATGTACTCTTGCTTCCCAGATGATCGTAATTTCATAATTGCCATAGCAAACTAAACACTTTATATCGCTAGGGGAACGAATCCACTGTAAATCCAAAAAAATTGGCACCCTATAATTTAAAAATCTAACCATCTTGAATTATACATTTCAGAAAAAAAAAAAAATTAGCACGAAAATCGAGCGGGAATACATTTGACACTATACTACTGTAGCAGCTTCTATGGCTATAAATTTCAAATTTTCAATTATAAATCTTTAGATTAAATTTACTTACTATTAGTGTCCAGTGTTGAACTTGATGTGAACCTAAAGTACCAGATAATTTCAAATTTAAGTCATATGGTATGTTAAACAACTGCGAATATTTGATTCATTTTTGATTCTCAGTCTCAGTCACTTAAGAATTGAATGTGATTCTGTAGGACATTACAAACAACGTGCTGCATAATTTGAATGACATCAAAATTCACTAACATTAATACCTCAGGTTCTTACCGAACGGCCGTAGCTCAGTTAACAAAGTGGGAAGTCCTAGATTCGATACCAGCTGAGGCTTTTCCAGGACTTTACCCAAGTAACACCAGGTAGATAGTAACTTCATTTTAGGCCATAGCCACCTCCTTGAAATATCCGTTCCCCTGCCCTATCCCACAGTGAGTCGTAGATGTCTAAATAAATGTCAAACATCAGACGCTTATGTTCTAGCAAACTATTTGGCAAAAGCGACATGATATTGCAGCTGTATAACCAGGCGTGTGGTGCTATTCTCCTTGGTTTGTGTGTTTCGCTTTGTAGACGCGTTAAATTTGACGTAGAAATTCAAAATGCGTAAGTTTGCGAGACACGCACGGTTCGAGCTCTTGTATTTTGCAATAGTCTGCTGTAGTAGGCCTTTCTCATAAAGTAAGCGCGGTTTATAAAATTTAAGTGGATTAGATATCATAAATAAAAAAAAAAAGAAAACATTAAGCAAAAAACTTTCTGACTTGTGAGTTACATGCATTATGGAAACAATTGGGAAGTATAGTTTTACGGTTTTCATATATGGCTCATTCAGGCCTCCGCTTCTTAGTTTCTCTCTCTACGTCATTTATGTTTCATAGTTAATGCATAAGATTTTTCCTCGTTCTTTTTATATATTTGCCACATCCTGCCGTAGATATCATAACACGAAAGGGTGAAAAAGTGGCTAGAAGGACGCTGAAATTCTTTTGGTCATATGAAAGTGTTGCTATCTAGACAGACATATTTCTCACACAATCCATATTTACTTTGAATTAGAAAAAAAAAGTATTGTTATCCTTATATGAATAAGCTTAGTACCTCCTGTTTTTATTTAACATTTTACTCACACAGAGGAATAAATAAAGAAGGTAGCGGCCATCCTGAAAGGTACAATTTCGGTATACGTCTGATTTGAGAGAGGGAATTCAGGCGGAAACTGTCAGAATGTCCAGCGCGACCAAGGTACGAACCCACATTG
Source organism: Lepisma saccharinum (assembly GCA_022664845.1). NCBI lineage: Eukaryota > Metazoa > Arthropoda > Insecta > Zygentoma > Lepismatidae > Lepisma > Lepisma saccharinum. Next base: position 10,018 of record JAGDQP010037649.1, read on the forward strand.
CCTTACCAGTACCAACTGGAAATTAATGACATTCAACATTACGTTAAGAAGCCGGAGTTCCAACACTCGGACAATGTTCGGTAGTTTGATAAGAATTATGTTAAAAAGTAGTATTTCCATCACTGCGAATCACACATAATCAGTAGTATTTACTGTCCATACAAAAGAAGCTCTCATCTGTTGCACAAACTTGTTTGTTTCTATCTTTTTATAACCGGGGCTAAACTAAATATAGTTTAAGAAAACTTTTTTAATAGTCTGTTTTGGCACAGGATCAACAAATTAAACGGCTAACAGCAAAAACCTATCTGATCAGAACAAGAAATACTCTTCATGTACGTATAACCACTAAAAATGCAGTTTTATGCATAAAAAATGTACAAGATGCGTATAAAGAACAGGGATTCCGCCAGGATTTTCAGTGTGTGGGATGTAAAGTCAATATTGGGAGGGTGTAAGTGGAGTTTTACACGGGTTCTATCGATTTTTTGACCTAACAATTTTAAAGTTTGATGGTGCTCTCAAGGATTTGGGGGTTAATACCCCACAGGTATTAACGCAATCTGGCGAAATCACTGACAAAGAGTGTCGAGAATTAAGTTATTTTTAAAGGGAACCTTAGTACATGGGCATTTCTTGTCTACGTTTTATACACTTCTTCCGTAGCTTTACTTATTAAGACTGTACAAGAAGTGTAGACCTATACTTTTGTGACGATCCAATGTGTTAATTCCAAATAGTGAAAAATATTTTAAATAATTTGAATATAAGATATAATATTACGAAAATTTTTAACAATGCATCCAGATAACTTTTTTTTTTAATAGAATGAATGTTTACTACCAATTTCTGGAACAATCCCACATTTGATCTATTATGTAAAGTTTTTTTTTTTGCGCAAATTTAACTGAAAGCTTTGTTACTTTACAGAGTTTATTCTTCTATTAAAATGTACTTGCAATTTACACAACGTGCTTGTATTAACTTACATTTTCCCTACTGATTTGAGAAAATACTTTAAATTCGCTTTATCATGCAACTAAGCCTTTTGAAAAGAAAAGTGAATTTAATTTTCTTTAAATAAAGTAAAAACAATTCTCAGCATTTTTTTTTGTCTATCATTATAGGTGTATCTTTATAAAACACACTTCTTGTACACGATACCTGGGTAAACTTTTGATCCCTTCTATATCTTTCTCCCTCTGACATTATTTGAAGACATTTGTGCACATTTTTTTATAAGTTGCAGGACTTCAATAGGCGATTTTGGTAAATTTTGTGCGAGAGGGAATAAAACCCAAGTGAACTCTGTGACACAAGAACACAGTAAATCTGCCACCTTGATCAATGCATATTGGGAAGGATTAACACAAAAATGTTATCAGCAGGACCCATACCAAGAAATGTCTACGTTCAGTTTAGAGTTAAATACAACAAATTAGATGGCAACATTGTTTGCGGCCATTCTTGCGGACCTTGAGAGCGAGCCAAAAACTGACAAGAGTCCGAAACGGATGGAGAGGTGGCTGCAAAAAGCAGAGCGTTTAGGAAGAACAGGAAAGAATCTCGATGATTTCTGCGATGTTTAAACAACATGTGTAAAAAAAAAGATCTAGAAAAGATGAACGCAACGATTCTATGTTCACTGGCAAGCGGTCAACTTAGAAAGAAGCAAAAAGGCCTCTTAGCAATGATTTCTCTTAACTCTATCAGAGCCTAACAAAAAATCTAGTTCCTCTGTTTACAAAGATTCAGGACTTATAAATTGAACTATTTATTACCAGAATGAATTATTTATTGACGAAGACAAAGCAGTAATAGAATAAAATGGGTGTTTTTTTTCATATAAATAATTTATTTATTTCAATAGTTTCAAATACAGTACAATTGAGCATTTCTTACTGAAACAACAAATACGCATGCGCTAAGAAATGAAATAACAAACCAGTACGGTAAAGACAAACATTATCACAATAATAAGTAGTTATACTATGAACGACATAGTAACAGCAGTTATCCGAAAGATAACATTTATAAAAAAAAAAACTGTTCAATAATAACAAATATAAAAGTATTTATAAAATTATTTGCAAATCTATAATGTTTATTGTGGACATTGCTCTGAGGAGAAATTACCACTGCTAGCTGGGAGCTGATTGAATGATGTTGGATATTAAAGAGAGGCCTTCGCTCTAATGAGAGTCTGTGTTTCGGGATGTAAAAGAGATTTACACTGCGTGCGTATAGCGAATGGGTACACGGAAATGAACTTTGGGAAGTAAAAACTCACATCATATCTTGCCATATACTTCATGAGGAAAGAGCATATCGGCTTTCACACGACGAGTGCAGAAAGAAAGATCAGTGTTAGCGTATTCATTAGATTATCGTTAGTTAAGTTACGTAAATGTGAAGAATTACGACCAAAGGACAGAACCTTCTTTCTAGAGATATATGAAGCATCAAATAGGTAAAAAAAATATTCCAGTACAAGGGAAATTAAGACTTTGTAGTACAAGGTTATGTACAATAAACAAGAATACGCATAGCTCTTTTTTGAAACGACTGTAATACGTTCATAAAATGTAAACTTTTCGTCAATGATTGAATCAAGATCATTGTGTGGAAACGTTCTTAATCACAAAAAGCTACCCAGGTAGTGATTTGATCATTTTTTAAATTATGGTTAGAAAGTTCATTTTTCGGGATTTACTTTTAGTTGTCAAGTATCCCACCAGGACGCAAGCACTGAAAAATCATTTTGAAGGCAGATGTCATCTTGTTCCGTAGAAATTTTCTTTGAGATTTTATTGACATCTGCAAATAGAAGAAGGTTTCTGGAAGTAGACCAATATCTGTTAGCAAGATCATCATTAGTTAAGTCACGAACGAACTCTATGCCTTACGGAACTCGCAAGTTCATCGTCAAGGACCAAGAACCCTTCCTTGTGGTACTCCAGAGAGAAGAATAATTTAATAACATGCTGCTCTCTGTCCGAAACATAGCTTGCAGTGAATTTGAGAAGAACATAGTATATTCATTAATCCTTTTCGATAACTTGTGCGAAAGGAGACAATGAGTTACGAGACGAAATGTCTTGCGAATATCTAAATATACTATGTCTAATTGTGAATTAAGCTAAATATACTAAAATAACTAAAGGGGAGAGAAGTTAACACTAAACTGACCCGACTTCTTTCTCCGTTCCTGCTAAATTTTTAATTGTTTCCAAAATACCAAACGGCTTATTAATACAATACACTGAAAAAGTGGAAACAATTGTACGAGCAATTGTTGAGATAATAATTCGAAATGAAAGAATTAATCAAGGCTGAACATATGTTGTTTTTCCAACATTGTAAAATATGTTTCACACCTAATATTGAACATTTTTTAAATAACTGGATCATTTTAGTAACCTGTTCTTCGGTAATTGTAAAAGTGGTAAAATCGCAATTTACTAATACTACAGCCGAGATTCGAACCTACAATTTTCTGTACGCTGAACCGAAGTCTAAAAATCATCTCGACCATTGTAGTCGACCTTTAAAATTAGCAGTTTCGCAAGTATTTTCAAAATAACAAGTAGCGTTACAGTAAATTGCGTATCGTGAAAGCAGTCAAATCCAAAATGATATTCACTGCAATTTTTAACTTTAATTAACCTTCATTTATTATATTCATGTTTGGCGACTCCTTTTCATCGTTTGTAAAATATAATCATAAGAAATTAGTTAACTTGTCTACCAGGATATTAACCCCATGCTCCAAAAAATAGGATTAAACCCTCGTAACCTCTAGTCGATTGCACTGAGTGAAGGATAATTGAACATGGAGGTTGCCAATACAATATAAAGAAGTAAAGAGACGGAGAATTTATAAACTAAACAAGCTGAAGAGAAGTTTGAGACGATATCACTTGAACATAAACTCATCTTAGGTAATCCTATCTTTGACTCTCTCGCTATTGCCTTAAAAGGAGATGAATATTGTATGTGTTCACAGATATTCAAGGAGTGAGGGAAATTAACAATATAAGGAAGAAAGGATTTTTTTTTCCCCTCGAAGAGCACCTCCACGTGGGAACTCCAGCAATAATTCTTTATCAGATTCAATCTCTTGGACAACTTTGACAGCCTCATCGCCGACGCACAATTTGATGAAAGTGCGTAACAGAGTGAACCTTGACTCATCCCAGAAGCCAAATTAGGTCCAACACTACAGGAGAGACGAGACTGTGACGTAAAAATTATATCGGACGACGACCTCATGCAGTGCAAGAGTAATGAGACTCCATGTTCATCTTTCCAAGGCAAACTTATCGTAAGGTCAGAAGATAGCCAATAAATAGTGTACAGAAATACTAGAGTTAGGATACAAATGACGGTACACGAGAGAGAGAGAGAAAAAGAGTAAAGAAAAACGAAAACAGGCGAGTTTTGAAACAGAGTATTGATGAGGAGGTGCGACACCACGGTGGTCTCCCAGAGCATAAATTTTCGTTATCTGCAGTGACCACTATCTGAGTGCCGCTACCTATTTTCTACTTGTAGTATTTGACACTGATCAATGTTGTTCAGATTCTTTAAAAAAAATCTACTGACTGTGAGTAAAGAAGATACCAGCACCATTACTCTGGTCAGACGTTGACACTGTATAATGATATTTCTCTTTAGGGTGCCCACTGGTCATTTTACCTGTACATTTCTCCTGTTTTTCTTCTAACCATAACGATTGAGCAAGCTTAGGAAAACAAAATTGTAAGTGCCAGCAGAAAATGTTCACAGTATATCGAAGAAGAATGCAATCATATCCAGATATTCAAAAATTTGGCTGCAGGAACTTGATTTTTCAGGTAGGTAAATAGTCGTTTGACCAAAAAAAAATCCATTCAACAATTATTTTATCAGATTTCAGGAACACATCTAATTTTTATTTCCATCCAAATTAAGAAGGAAGAAAATGCTTCCTTTTTGTTCTCCCGAGTCGTTCAATTTTAAATTTCAATAAAAAATATACATCATTTTAACTTATTTTTTAGCTCTTAGGTATCTTTGACTTACGTCGCTATAGGGTAGGGAAAGCATGTTTTCCCACGGCCTAGTTTCAAAGTACAATCCCGTCATTAGTCTAAAGTCACTGAGGAAACACCTTGGAAAAATTTTGATCAGGACAGCCGGTTGTTGGGCGCGAACCAGGGTTGCGATCTGTCCTGATTCTGTTGTGATTATCACAATTTTCGGCCCGATTTTCCGCGACCCGATGTATCATTTGATTTGGCACACAGATTGTTCCGATCTTCACCGTTTAGAATTGAAGTTTAGAGAATATTGTATTATTAAATATTTTTAATCGTTCAGGCGTACTACACTTATTACTCCTATGAGATATACAAATACAAAAATACAGTAGTATTTTATTTTTTCTATTTCTTTTTTATTTATTTTTACTTTTTTATTTTATCTATTTATTTCATTTTATTTTATCTATTTATTTTTTATATTTCCATACATGATGGAAAAGCTATTATTTGTAAGCCAGGTCCTCCTCCTATGTACGTTCTTCAATTCATATGTTAGGCAGAGAAGATTCAAAGCAAGATGGCATCCATGTGTAATGTAGTTGGGAGAAAAAAAAATGTTTTTTGAATATTACTTGCCACTGCTTTTTGCGCTTGTTTGTTACTTTAAAAAGCGTGATTGTTTTCAGTGTTTCTTATAAGTTTGTATGTATAAGAAAACCATTTCGGGTAAGTTAATTATTAAAAATTGGAGGCTGAATTGAACATCGATTTTACATTCTCTCAAGAAGCTTAGATCCCGATTTCAATGGCCATCTCGGAACCTTTTATCTTATTGACAAAATGGAGAAGAATTTTAAAAATATGAATGAAACAAGTCTTAATTAAATAATGAATAAGAAAAAAAAATGTTTGTTTTGACTAAATCCGTAATTTTTAACTTCGGAAATCCAGGATGCCCTTAAAAATCATTTTAAAGCTTAAATGGTAAACGTTTTCAATTGAAGTATCCCCGGAACCTCTTTATATTATGTATATATGCTCCCAGTAGAATCTAAGCGTATATCAGGGGATTTTAATAATTCATGAGGAGACCCCCTGGGGCGAGTTAACAAGCTTTGTGATAGTATATGTATACATATATATATATATATATATATATATATATATATATATATACATGTATGTATGTATGTATATCTTGACAGGCACACATTGAATACAAGATTGGATTTTTTTTTTTTTTGTTGAACTAACATTGGGTGGATGAAAACTGTATTTAAACGAGATGATTATGGAAAACAAAATTTGAATACCATTCGCATACAAATGCGACATAGCAGAAGGAGGGAGAAGAAGAATCTATGATGCTGGGAGGTGAAACAAAGCACATTCTCTTGTTAACATTTGATGCAGTCAGACGTACTACAAAAAATATCGTCCAGAGTTGGCTGAATCCTGAGGTATGTAGATAGATGTTGTAATAGTATATATCTATATTATGCAGTATGTGCATGTGTGTACTTTAAAGAAACAAAATTGTTGATTTAACAAAAAAAAATTTAAAAAAAAATGTCCTATAAAATATAAAAAGTGCATAGGACGAAATAAGAAAAGCCAGGTTTATGTTCGTGGCGAGATCTCATGTTGCGACTATGTTTAAAACGGGACGCAATCGAGATCACATAAATGCTAAAGTGGATTTTGAACCAGAATGTTTCTGTGTATGGCCTTCAGCCATGTAAGGCTCAGGTAGGGATAGGGAAGGGGACAGAATGTGGGAAGGTGTCCGCCAAGGCCTAAGTTGAAAGTGCCATCCCAGCATTTGCTTGATGTGACTGAGGGAAAAACCTATCAGGATAACCAGCTGTGGGGGTTGAACCCACGACTTGCCGAATGCAATGACTGAGGAAAAAACCTATCAGAATAACCGGCTGTGAGGGTTGAACCCACGACTTGCCGAATGCAATGACTGAGGAAAAAACCTGTTAGGATGACCGGCTGTGGGGGTTGAATGCACAATTTGCCGAAAACCACGTTTACTATGATTAATACAGCGTGCATGTTGATATTATGGTCCTTCATCCACTGTTGTACACGAATATCGACACGATGATCATTGATCCATTGTTCCACATCAATTTCCATGGCAACGTCATCATCACTGTCAAAGTCATCATCCATTACACTAGACTCATCAACACCATTATTTACGTAATCATCGTCCACCATATCCGGTCCAAAGAATTCCACAGCATCTTGAGGTATAAGTTTACTAGGTTCATACTCGAAAAGTTGAACGTAATAATCCCAAGGCATCCGTTTACCTTCTAAAGTTGTAAAAAATCCATAGGACCCCAGATCGATAATATCTTGTGCACTTACACACCTTTCTAACACGATTTCCTCATCGTTCCAGTAGTAATATAGCATATGATGAAATAACAGTTTAGGATCAGTCTCTTCTGGTTGAAATCCCATTAATTTGTAGTAACAAAAATGGGTCCAGCATTCAAGAACGGTTTGAGGATCTTCGTACCCTTGAATGTCTTGACGAATAAGTAACAAATCAATTGGATTGCCCATGATAAAACGCTAACTAACAAAAATTTTCACACGAGTGAAAGAGATCTTGGCACGTCAAGAGCTGAGTCAAACCAAAGATATATACAATAAAGCAAACTTTATCATCAAACATGTACGGGGAAAACATTTTGTGTGGGGGATCTAAAAGTGTTCCCCAACAGTACTGACTTGTTACTCTATTACAGTTTTCTTGTCACTATTTTAAAACATTAGGCCCTATGAAAAGTGTAATAACATCAGCCTATAGGAAACATTAAGAATAGATTCCTGTTTTGCGTTTAATTATGTGAGTAAACTTATAACGCGACTTACATAAAAACTCTTCCTATGTACAGACTTCCAATAATAAAAAGAGATAATTAGAGATTGACTTTATATCATAGTTTATACTTTAGTGTTTCCCATTTACTTAAGTACTCACATTTTTAAATTATATCTACGCAGCAAAAAAAAAAAATAGTTGTTGAGATTCAACACTTTCTGGTGTTCCACGACGACCACCACTTTTTTGTGTGTGTGTGTGTAAAATCAACATGGTATTATTTCGGTACGGGAAGCAGGAGAAAAATATAAAAGCCTGAAGTCAGATTTGAACATGGGTTGTTCAATTAGAAGTCCAGCTTACCGACTGGACTAAATTACCAGACATAAGAAACACTCTATTCAAACATTATATAAGATCAGAAATACCTTTCCCAACCCTGCAAAAAAAAAACAAGCAAATGTACCCCGACGAATTACGCCATAGCTTAACCACTTTTTTATTTGTCAATTTGGAAACAGAAGGTCACACAGATAATATTTATTCCAGACATAGCACAAGAACAAGCCTCGACCCTACGCCTTTCTGAGAGGACGCTATATCACTGATGCACTTTTGCCATAGTTTTTTTTTTTTTTTTT
>JAGDQP010037650.1:0-18526 GCA_022664845.1 Lepisma saccharinum
ATAAATAACAGTAGAAGAGTCTATGAGTTCGTTTTATTACAAGGGGCTAAATTATTATTATTCCATAGGGAATCCTTAGACAATATACGTGGAGGTCTATGACCTGCAAAGCAATAGTCGAAGGAATTGAAGAAATCTACATGCCATTCAAACACTTTAGCTTCTTTCTTTAACATTTAATTTATTTACTCTAGAATTGAAGTGAGTCACGACAACAAAAATACATATAATTGTTAATATAATATGGGTAGTTAGCCTTTATTTCTGCAAAACCTTTATGGATGCTAAGTGTTGCGTGTCCGTTAAGCCTTGTCCTGTACAGTTATCTCCTTTGTTCCTATTTCTAGAAGTGCTAATAGATCTTCGTGAGGACCTGGCAGTATAAGCTTCAGTATTTTTACAGTCCATAGCGATCAGTAGTCGAGTAAGTAGCGGTGTTTTACAATGTGTATACAAATCTCTCTCATATTACAAACATAAGTAACTTAATTTGTAGCGTGTAAGACAGCCAATTGAAATCTATAGCAAGTAATTTTAAAAGTCACCAAGTTTATTCTATTCTGGGACCCATTGATGTAATTTATTGCCAAATAAACCATAAATCCATTCACATCCGGAGAAAATGGCCAGTGTTTGCTCATGAATCATGAGAAATTGGTACCAACATTGTTAAAAAATAACTTTCGAACAGAGTACAATAAATAATCAACTGATGTTAAAAGTATAAAGATCTCGCATATTAAGTTCAAATATATAGGGTATATATTTGATCTTCCGCGAAAAGTGTAACTATCGACATTTAAATAAACAGTAGAGACAACACGTGATTTCTATGCATGAAGTTCAAAAACAACAGTTCAAAAATATGCCATCTTAAAATACATTTAAAAACAAAATGTCTTATTAACCAATTATTTATATTATATTTACAAAAACGTGTACTCTACAAAGTATTTCACTTACTGATGTTTATCCTGATTCGTTGATCCATATATGATATACTTGACAAAGCAACACTATATGTGCAGTTATTTATACTTCTATGCTTGAATTGAGGCAGTTATTGTTGTAGTCGAAGAAATTTTCCCAAAAATATACGATTAATTATATTTTCATGTCCTATTCTTGGAATATTCCCATCAGAGACTTGAAAACATGACATCAAAATGGCTGACGAATCAGAAATATGTTACTGTGGAGATTGTTATACCAAACTAATAGCATATGTTCAGTGTAATCCCATTGTTGCAGCCAGAATTGTGTCATATGTGCCTGAAAAAATGTTGCAGAAAGTTTTTGATCTGAGACTGGCCATGGATTTGATTAAGCGCCTACTGTCTTAGTGCTTCATGTTCTTCAGCATTACTGGCACCACACTTTCTACACATAACTTATCTGACATTTACACCCATGTAACGCCGCCACCAATAAATAAGGAATTATAGAAAGTTTTGACGCCCTACGATTCCGCTAGCTTAAAACATCCTCCAAGTTTCACGTTTGTAGGATGTTGCATTCGTGGAATACTGACGCTCGAAAATGCCATTTTGATTATATATTCACTGACTCACCATTCATTAAACTTAGTAATTTGGATAGATCTAGAAAATTCAAATTTAGTACACAATTAGTGCTCAGGGTATAAATAAAAGTGAAATGTTAAAATCAAAACTTTTTTTAAAAAATTGAGCTTACGAATTGGTGTACAAACAGAGCATAACGAACCATCTTCCTATAACTCTGAAGGATTGCAAACCGAGCTTTCCGAAACCTTAAAAGTGAATACTAGAAGTTAAATAATACCACCATATTTCTCGTGTGTGTGGAAAATCGCATGTAGAGGGAAAACTTCACTCCAACCTCAACACAGCAATTACAGTCCTGAACTTGTTATGGTATGTAGTTGCTCACTTAACTAAAAGTTAATTATTTCTTTTGTATTATTTAATTCAATTTCCAAAGCGCGAAAGATGTCGTAGCAATATTAAATGATTTAAAACTATAACTCACTGTTTTAAACGAAAGAAGCCTAAATTATAGTGTTTAAAAAACGACAGGATTTTAGAATCTAAAAATGAAGTGGATTAGACATGTAACCAAGGAGGAAAACAGAAAACAACACGAACATAATTTCGTAAACCAGGTATTACTATCGATAATATCAATGTATATATAAAATTCAATGCTGGTGTAATTGCGCTATACCAATTCACACTAATTGACAGATTGGAACAAAATTTGGTAGACATGTTCCTTAGGATCTACAAGGATTAACTACGGTATCTTAAGTCATCGGATGTGTCAATGATGCTAACTAATAAAAGCACTATTTTAAAATGTATACGTATTGATGTCCGACAAATATTTCATACATTTCTTAGGTGCTTGGTCAGTTAATAGATGTATTCCGGTTCCATTAATGCGCCACAGAGGTCAGTGTTGCCACCTTCTTCGAAAATACATTTATTTTAAATTGCTTCCAAATAATTGGATATATCAGCATCAAACTAAGGATAAACATTGATCTTAAGATAAAATAAAGTAATAGCTGAGCAAAGCAAAGAGGTTTTATTTAAAAACTAAAAACATGTAACAATCTCACCAACTAACTAGTAACTCAGCTTCATCAGACACATTAAATCACATAAACAACACAACTTCTAGCTAGGTAGCTATTAACATGTTATTGTTGTATTTTAGTTCATTGATCAGTACTCCTGCTAACTTTGAATAAAATCAGTAATCAACCATATTGAGTATAAAGCTAGAATCACTTATGAAACAAGTAAAACACCACATCAAAAGAAACTGTGAGATGGCCAGTTAGGTTAAGTAAAGTTTGTATTCATGTAACGGGGAAGTATCGAAAGGGCAGCCCATAAATGATATTATTTGCTAAATATAATAACATACCGATGGTTCTCGCTTAAAAGCTTTCATTATAATTTAGATAGCACGAGTCAATACTATCCTTCAATAGGTACAATAGTTTACAACAATATGCACAATACTTTATTAACATTGTAGTTTTCCACGTGCAGTTTTCCTGAATTATATAATTCTCATTGCAATACACTATTACCATAACCAAAATACAGTTTACCTTGTTCCAGATGAACAGTGTAAATAGTCGACATCATGGCACTTATAAATTATTTGACAGATGTCAATATGTGTACAAATCGCAACTGCAAATGTACTTGCTACCAAAATTTCCATAATACGGAACATACTATACTTAGAAGTAAGAATACATTTCATTGAAAGAGGAAGAAGAACTCAATGAATAGATTTTTACGTTTATGGTAGTTGCCTACTTTCATTATTCAAAGCAATAGATGACCTATGTTATTATGCTGAAAAAGTATAACGTTTATCTAAACTTCATAGTAAAAATCTTACAATTTCACTCCTTCCTCCTTGGAAGCGAAGCTTTCCTCAAACAATTCCTGACAAAAATACTAATGCCATCTCATGATATTTGGAGGAAATCAAACACAAAACATTAACCTAATCACATGAAACAATATCATAAATTCACAACAAATATAAAACTTTAACCTGATAACATAAAATCATATCATACATTCACAACATTCATTCAGAAAATTCGTTTTTAGTTCCTTGTACCATTATTCGTAATACACGCATTCACAAAGATATATGAAATATGATACAAGACAATAATTAAAATAAGTCAAATAATCAAAATAGTTGTGAACCTGTATTAGTTCCCACCAAACAAATAAATATAAATTAATTATTTCCTCTAGTTCAATTTAAGTGTATCTAGTTGTAATGCTATGGCTAGTTTTTTTTTTCTGCACCACAAACTTTACTTATAGCTTATTCATATCACTCACATTCAAAATGTTTCTTTGGAACACGAATTCTTTTTGATCTCTGTACTTCTACCCCAGTATGATCTAGTATACTAGCTAGAATATGTTGATTAGTAGGAACGTCTACTGTTGTGGTTTGCCACCAGAGATCGCACTGGATTATTGTGCCATACCATTGATCTAGGTTTGGGTGCCATTTGATGTAACTGTACTCTTCTCATTATATTACCTATTTCCACTTCCAATATTCTTGCACGAATTATTTTTATTACTCTGGCTTGTAGAAACTTCGGCAGACGATTAGGCAGATTCTTAACATTGCCTGATGCTGGCAATTTCGGATTTGAGTATTCCTCTTGACTTTTAAGTTGAACTCTCTCATTTCTGACTTGGTTTACTACCATATTGAATCTTGTACGTGGTGTATAGACCCTATGTGTAGACTAATTGGGCCGGTGAATTACCATTTAGTAACGGTGTATGCGCAAACCTTAAGTTATTGGACTCTTCCTGATTTTTTTTTTTTAAAAAAAAAGCAGTTTCACATCTTACACTTGTCTGTGTAATGGTATGAGTTTGGATTTGGTGCTTTTTTTTACTTGTTTTTAGTATGTTTTTTTTTTCAAATCTGGTGTTGTTTTGATTTATGATTTAGTGTTGTGAATTTGAAATGGTGTATTTTTGAATGCTTTGTCCTGATTGGACTAGTGGGTAAGCTAATCAGATTGATCCATGGGTTCGAGACATGACGGCTGAAGCCCAAGCTTCAATTCGTCGCTATCGTAGGTGTGTGATGCACATGATATGTAACTTAAATATCGTACGTTATGGGATCGACGAGTGAGCTGCGTGTGTGAGCTATACATGGTTTGTTTTGAGGAATTCCATTCTGGAAGTGAAGGAAGTCGGAAAGCTGATATTCCCTATTTGTGGATTCACTGGATAGTTTTCCCGCTCCTCCATTTCCCTAGTCGTCTGTGTGAGAAAGAGGGAATCTCAGTCGGGAAATTCACACGGCAGGCCACAAATCGAGTCCCAGGTCTTTGTATGTGCCTATGTTAGAATATAGTATTTATAGTGTATGTATTGGGTATGTTCTATTAGTGTACATTCGTTTTCTTTCCGTGAGGGTTGTAAATGTATTTTGTGAAACCGAGGAAAGTTAAATAAGTTATGGGAGCACGTGCGGCTGCCCGTTGATTAGATATCGTGGAGGGAGTCAGTTGGACTTCCCATTCGATGAAGTATATATATTTATTTTTGGGAGCAAGAAGCTACCCGTTGTAAGCTTACCTTTGTCTTGCGATGCAAGTCATTTTTTTTTTCTGCACGTGTATATTCTGTATTTCTCACATGCACTTTTTGTTCCATAATAAATCTATTGAAAATAATTTCATTGCCTCGACTGCCTTTTTTAAGCAACAGAAATCAAGGTCACCGATCAATGCACTTGTGTGTGTGAAACTGAAGTGTATCACTGAGTTCTCTAGCACTTCTCCCACTCCACCAACAGGTCGCGTATTAAGCAGTTGTGGAAGAGAGGTTATTTTGGTGAGATCTTGGGATCTGGTTTCTCTTTTTGCTAATCCGTCTTCCGTGGCCGAGTGGGTGGAGTCTGGAAACTCGGACTTCAAAAGGAAGCCCAAGCAACATTACATCTGTCTGTTGTCCCGTTACTTTGTGGGTGGTAAGGTACCAAAATTTTACGTTGAAAACACCAAGTAACTTACTAACTTTTATCTTTTCGAAGCAACTTTCATTTCTTCGTACTTATAAATAATTATACTCTCTTGTATCCTTACATTTTACAAAATCCAAGAACATAGGCTAGAGAACTGATGTCAGATTCTTCCTTAATATACTTAATTCACTGAAATAGTGTCGAGTGACGAAGACGAGTTACGTAAAGTCAGGTTAGATTGTGTGTTTTCTTATTATAAACAATAAATAGACCAACCCTCACGTTTAATAAAAAGATCGCATGCATTTTGCCTTAAAAGTACCTGCAATCTGTTAAGATTCTGCTGAATTGCATAGTGATATTGCGATAGCAAACCTATTGTTTTACGCCGGCAATCTCCTCGTAACGTAAATACCATCGTCTTCATTTACTTAAACGGTTATTATTATTTTTTATATAAAATACTTCATAAGCTTCACCGAATCATTAGAGTAGGTAGCTTCTAAAAGGTAAAACTGATTCTTTAAACATTACAGCTGATTGCCACTTAAATAAATGAAGATTCTTATGACATCCCACAAGAAAGTAAAATTTCTAATCCAGCTAAATGATACGTTAAAACAGAATGGTAAGATTCCTTTGCACCTATTTATTAATAAAATACTACTATATATCTTTCTTTCATTTATATCGTTATTAACTGATAGCTGAAATGAGTTTTCCAAACTTTGATATATTTGTCTTCGGATAAAAACCTTGCCGTAAATTGCGTTTGTGGCGCTCAAATATTATAAAGTGAAACTTGATAGGTAAGACAATACCGTGTTTTACATTATTTAACGTTATGAGAGCTCCAGCTGCCTTCATTAGTATAAAATAACTCATGGGAACATCACTATGATAAATTCAAATGTGCTATCTCATGTTTTGTGATCTAATAGCACTCAATCCTTGTAATGAATACGTTAGTGTCACGAATTTCAGTTCAGCATTGAGCGTTGGGAAGGGAAAGCATATGGGTTCGAACCCCACTACCAAATACCCTGACTAAAATGTTCAAAGTTTCTATAAGTTCCACGAGTCAAATGTTGAGTTGGTACCATAACTAAAGCGCTGCCGCCAACTTCCACTCATGCAGTATGTTTGGCAGCGAGGTTTGAACCCGCGTGCCTCCACTTCCCAACGCGCAAGGCTGAACTGAAATTCGCGACATTAACGTATTCATAACAGGGATTGGGTGCTATTCGATCACAAAACATGAGATAGCAGGTTTACATTTATCATAGTAATATTTCCAGGAGTTCTTTTATACTGGCAGGTGGAGCGCTTAAAACATTAAATAGTATAACATATTACCTACCTTACCTATCAAGTTTCACTTTAAAATATTTTAGAGCTGCAATGCAATTTCCCGCAAGATTTTCAAAGAAGCTAGTAATGTTTTTGTAAATAGAACCTTAAAACTATCGATTGATATGTTACTTGACTCATGTTGTCATTTAAGAAATTTTTCCTTTTACCACTAGACCACAATAAGTTGGGACAGCATGCCATGCTTGACAACGCTGGCACATTCTCGTTTAATTGGTTACCAATTAACGAGAAAGGAAGTTTCCTTTCGGGTCACCCTGTAGTCGTATAATATTTGCATTTGGCAGAGATCAGATCAATTAATATACACGTCCACTTCATAAATAACTTTAATTTAACATTTAAATTATCTCCTGTGCAACCTTTTATATAAACGTGAATAGGAAATGCCTAACCTCAACACATGTGTATGAAGTGTTTGTCAACTACCATCTAGGCGTTCAGAACAAAATTTCGAAAACTTTGAAGTCCTGTAACTCGTGTTCCTCGAAACTTCGAAACATAGTACTACATTAGAGTTCATTCGAACACATCGTCAATGCACTGTGGAAGTTTCATGCTGATTTTCGTGTCCCACCGGAGACAGTTTCATTGTTAATCGTAATTTGGCAAGCCGGCTAGGTGGCCGTGCAGTCTACGGCGGTAGGCAACGGCTCGAAGGTCCCGGGTTCGAGTCCCGGGGTCGAGTCCCGGCTGGGGCATGGCTGTGGATTTTAACTAGGTGTAAAGAACCGAATCATGACGGGACGAGGTCCAAAGTTACTAGACTGGCCCATATAAAAATCAAGTTTACCAAAGTTTTACCGTAATTTGGCAAATAGTTACAACTTTTTATATCACGGGCGGATTTTACTTGTTTATGTACCAAATTGAAGATAATTTTATCCTCTACAGCATCAACTTCATTTTTATGCACTTTTGCACTCAATAAAACGGTTTAGAGGGTACGAGAAATTATATGTCCTGAAACGTGATGTGCAACTCATTTTTTAACAAAATTACGATTTTCAACGGCTTATAACTTGAAAACAGGGATAAGGAAAAAGTTAATATGAAGAATTTTGTGCCAAATTTTGTCAGCTTTAATTTTGTATATAATGGCGTTTTCGCTAGGGCCCAGCGTTACCGAGATATAAGCAAAAAACCAAGAGAAGGGACACATTTTGCTATGCCGTGGAGTTAGTTCCTCTTGCCGACCCCGGGACTTTTGGTATATTCATTTCCAAACAACCTGTGAACACAGCCGAAGTGTAGCAGAAAGTGCGCATAAAAGTCTGTCTACACTCCATTTTTAATCATTCGTTGACTGGACTAGTAGCTTTGCAATAAAATATTACTGTTGATTTTATAAGTCAGATTGCAACCAATTAGTGAGACGGACACAGTTCGTGAGTACCACAAACATGTTACTATAAGGTTCCTAGTGATCTTTCATTGATTATACCGTTTCGAGACATGCGTAAGCATTAGTGCTGTATATATTTTATTTTATTTTATTTTTATTAATTAGAAATTTCTGATTGACCTTTTATTTTAACTAAACTAATGGTGAGTACTATTGTTTTAAAAAGTGGTAAGATTTAAAGTGGATAAAATTATCTTAAATCACAGTATCTGTTACTTCTGAGAAATGTACATTTGTTTGTGATGAAATCGTTTCGAACAACAAACTGGTACATAGAAGTTGTATCGAAACCACACAGTTGTCAGTTAGTCCAGGACACTTCATGAAATATCTTCAGATTGCGTGATAGCTCACCATTTCCTGTGCTCTACTAATGAAAATTTGAAAGTCCGGATTTAAGCCTTTGTGATTTGGTGGATGGAAGAAGGAAAACATGTCTTAGTTTCTTATCGAGGAGACATTTTATAACATGAATGAAAAATAAAGAATAAATGTATGTTACTGGAAGTTTATAGTCAAAATCATTCCAATTTTCACCGTACAGTAATCCAATTTCGCCTAATATGCAATAAAATAATGCCCTACATGACATTGCAATAAAGTGTTAACATTTAATTTTAATAACTAAAGCATTGGATTTGGTGCCTTTTAAGAAAACTTCAATGTTCTCCAGAGTTAAATTGAAAGCTACATCGTAAACTTGACAGATCTTTAAATCTTCTTTCAGTCTGTGTACAAAGTCTCTCATCAGATATCCTAAGGATTTATTAATAATAAAATTGTAAATATTGAAGCATAATCTTGAAGTGTAGTTTTCTTCCAAGAATTTAAAAGTCCTGGTACGGAAATAAAATTGAAAACTTTTTAACTTTGGTTTCTCATATAAGTTTGTAGGTGTTTTCTTATCGTATCTTACTCTTTGTGTAGTATACGAGATGCACAAACAATTTCCATCAATTTAGTACGTAGGTATCTCAGGTGCCCTGCAAGGATCCAATTTAGGCTCTTTGTTATTTCTATTGTATATATCTGACCTTCAAAACACCTTTAAATTCGCAAATTTGTTAAAGCACGCAGACGACGTAAAGCTATATTTTAAAGTCTGAACTCTTTGTGATCAGTTTATCGAAAGACTTGTCGGTGGTTTTCGTGATTGGGCCAAAGTTATGGTCCATTAAGCACATTTTGTAAAAATAGTCATCGAATTATTGCTTGAAACGAATTACTGTACATGTGTCGAAGCATTGACCAAATTGAGACGAATATTGCACTTTAAATAGAATGTTCCATCTTTGTAGTGTTCTTGATTCACAGAATCAATTTTAGTTGGTTAAAATATTTACGTTTCCATTATTATTACTATTGTTCAATACCGGTACGTGTAACGCCCAACTAAAATACCAACAGTTAATTCATTTAAACAATAAATTATCCATTTGTTGCCTGGTGAGTATTAACGGTATTAGTTTCAGCATATTCTGTAGGTACGCAACAACGTGATCAATTCTAACTGTTACAGGATAAACAGTACTTTAGAAAATGCGCACGCGCTGTAAACGGCGCATGGGGGATGTACAGGTAGGTAGTCCCACGCTCGTCTCCCTTTACCTTCCCAAGTGGCCAGGAATACCAAAGGCACTGTGGTACTCACTTTGATAGGAGGCTGAGTATATCTCAGAGCACCAGCCATGAGAACAATGAAGGAAAATTCTCCAGTGTCCTGGTCGGGATTTGAATTAAACTTTTTGAAATGTTCTCTCGTTCAGGCAACAAGACCTGCCATTTCCTTTTTACACAATCTACACTTGACTCTTAAGGTTATTTTCAGAAGGATTAACTTTAATAAAGTGTGTCCAGATTAAATCCTTTTCCTTCATGTGCAACCCAATATATAATGAGTCTATAAACGAACAGCAAAGAAGCAGAGTACACAGTATTGTACAAAAAAAGTTTTATTTTCTGTGAAGTTTTTTCAGTTCATTTTCGTGTTTTTTAAAGTAGTTTTTTTACAAAGCATTTTTTTAATGCTTTTTTTTATAGGAATTTAAGTTCCTAGAGGTAAATACAACTTCGAAGACATCTTTACTGTAAACTGAAAACGTATGAATTCTTACCGATATATGCTCTCATCCCGTATATACAATACGTTAATTTATAATCACGGTTTCATTCAAGGAAGATATCTATTTTTGATCATAATTATCGTCAGGAAAAATCAATTATCTTTAGCTCTAAATCCCGGGAAATAACCTGCTTCTATTCAAGGGCAGAGATAAATGTTTGCATTGACTAGTACATTCTGTTTCACTATAAAAATTCGGTGGCATTGCTCTATCATGTTCCGGGCTCCAAGCCTCGCACCATAATACTATGCAAATATATACAGATAGAGACCGTGTAACAAAAAATAGTTTATGTTATATGCATATTTCAAAAGAGATGTATACATGCATAATGAAACAAGCAACTACATATAAACTTTTTCTAATGAGTTTGTTGAGATAGGACTCTTGAGAAGTATTATTTCAAAGCATATCATAACGTAGGTACGTCCCGTAGCTTCTTATGTCATTTTCTGAAAATATAGGAATAGCTATCGGCAATTAACACTATGGAGGCCATTTGCAAATTGAATTTTAAAATAGAGTGGTAATGCTGATACTTGGGTGCTTGGGTATAGGGAACAACCACGGTATATTCCGATTGTGTTGAATATGTATACTCAAAGCTTGGTGCGGTACATCGAACTGAATGGAAATAGTAAATATTTAATTTAAAAAAAATGATTGAGAACACTGTCAACTGTGTGCCTGAAGTACCTCTCTGACGCGTTCCAGTACGTAAATACAAAGTTTGGTCATAGTACCTTCAACGATATGGAAGCAATTAAACATTTTAGTTTCTGAAATTGGCTGACAACACTGACAACCGCGACGCCGTAAGTACCCACATGAACTATCCTAGTACCTAATTCACATGTCAAATTTGGCATAAATCAATGCGGATACGTCCAACGGTAACAAATATGAAATCTACATTTTTAATCGTTTGGCAACCCTGACAAACTACCGTACCTGGAGCGCCTGTATGACCTTTCCCAGTACTTAATGAACATGTATGTCAAATTTAATGTAAATCAATGCACACGTGTAGATTTGTATTAATAAAGGCATTTCTATAAGTTGAATTTTAAAATAGGTTGGTAGCACTGACAACTCGGGTGTTTGACGTCGCGGACAACCAAAACTTTCTCTTATTGTGTTGAATTATGTTTAAGCGGAGTTTGAGGCAGATACGATATGAAACATTTTTAAAAATGATTTTTAAGTTAGCAGCACTGAGAACTTAGCAACCGCAATATCTCACATATACAAAAAAAAATGTAATCTAGGGTTTAATTATGTTATATTACTTCTTAATTTGCTATATGAAAGTACTTTATGCTAAACATGACGTTAGCAGTATTACAAATTGCTGCCTTCAAAAAAAAGTTAGAAAAAACGAAGTACCATGTCTTTTTAAAAAAACGCAAGTGCTAGAAAAAACGAACGTTTTTTTTTAAATTTACAACACTAAGAGTACCTAATAAGTTCTACCATCCGACATAAACTCAAAGCACCGAATAAGAAATGATTATCAAATCTACACAGTTACTCACTACTGTCCCTTTCCTCATGAATGTATGGAAAGAGATAAAGCAATGTAATCATAGAAGCAAATACGTGCTCATGAAGTTTTTGTTTTCCTGGCAGTTTGTCACATTAAATAAGAAAAGAAAGAATTGAAATATGAACATCTTGTTTCATGTTATTGGTAGCGAATTAATATTTCTCGCTTCTAGTAGTCAAGCGATTAAGAATACAATAAATCGAAAGAACACATTTTATGTCTCCATCTGTCGGTTTGCGGTGCCACAATACTAATTGTTTTGGAAACTAGCTTTCATCGGGACAAATTGCGTGCGTACTTGTAAAAGCATGCTCTTTTGTACTCTTAAAAATAATATGATTCGTACGAAGAAAGAAATAACATTAATATTTTTAAACACGGCTCAAAAACATCGTTTAAAACAAATGTTCAAAATGTTTTAAAGAAAATGTTTAAAACAATCGCCTCTGTTTAAAACATTTTGTTTTAAACATTCCAACCCTGCCTAATAGGTATCCTGAGTTGATCTAGGATGTCTGCTAGATTTTTTTAGCTAGGATGTCTGCTGAATATAAATTATTGTGAGAACGTTGGTGTGGAGCTTAGATGAATAAAAAAAGTATGAGTGAAGGGGTTATTTATATAAAATGTTTACTGCTTGAAGTTTGTAAAAGTATATACGAACAGCAAAGGACTAAAATGTGAATATTGCCTCGAACGTAATAAAACTGTTCGTCACATGGCACCATTGTAGATTACGGACATTGGATGAATAAAGAGAATAGAATTTGTTACGTCGTTTGCGGCTGAACAGAAAGTAATTAAAATACAATACTAAAAAGTTGCATTTAAATAACAGTACGGTACACTTTGATATCATGTGGAAAGAAAATTTTATTTTTACCTAGGTAAAGTCTATCAAATTCACTTTTGTAAACAATGGAGAAGATATACCTTGTACTACGTATGAACGCAACACAACCAAGTGCAGTTACTTGTATTGTCAAAATCGCTAATGTGTAAATAAAGTACTCCAAAATTAATTTACAAAATTTACAAGTGTGGTCGATTTTGATACCACTTTCAACCTTAATGATGGTGTAGGGATGTTATGATTAACAGGGAATTCCAGTTAAATGTGGTTGAAAGGAATTCTTGTTATCCTTTTATCGGTAACATTTAATAGGAAATCATGTCACTAGTCATTAGAAAAGACACCCCACCACCACAGAAAAAAGAGAATAATGAACAAAAATAAACTGCGCATCAATGGAGAAGAGTCTTGTTGGGAAGTATACGGTAAAATGTACTCAACTCTTGACGCAACAAAGGCGTATTAAGCTAGAGTGGTATGCAAGAGGATAGACAAAAAAACGAGAGAGAAAATAGAACGTTGCATTTCCGTCAGTAGAGGCAACATTCAAATTGAGTTGGCAACGCACACAAAGTGTACATTATCATGAGGGAATAGCCCAGAGCTATTGGCTTCTCTCTGAACTATACCGTCCCTCTCTTGATGAACTTCACTGTCTATTTGAATATCAAACGAAGTTGGCGAGAAGAATAATAATAAAAAGAAAGAAGAGGAGAAGAGAGGAGGAGGAAAGGGTTTGAAAAGAGGAGAGAATTCTATTTATGCAACCTTGTTTTATACATTCATCCTCTCTATTCTATATTCTCCTCCTCCTTTATCTCCATGACTCTCGCTTATACTTTTCCTCTTTTCCTCTCTCACACACATTTCTCAATTTATCTTCTATCTCTCATTTATCTTCCAGACTCTTCTTTCTCTTCTCATCTCTCTGTTTTAACGTGGAAGCTTAAGTGCAATTTCATGAGTGACTTTTCGGGAACTAAAAAATTGTACTGTCCGAAGTGGAATGCACTCTTTGCGTTCAATTTCTATCTTTCTCCCTTTTCTCTGTCTCTCCTCTCTTCTCAAATATATCCGGTTTTTAATTAGCATTAATTTTACGTTTGTGGATTTCAAAATTAGTTTCCTTTTTCTTCTAAGATTATTATTTTTTGTTTTAATTTCTCGCTTTACTTCTTTCTCTATAAAAACTTTCTGCTCTTCATTATTTACCTGCTCAGAATGTTTTTTTTTTCACTTCCTTCATGAACTTCTGTAATCTCATTTACTTAAAGAAACATTTTTTTTGTTAATGTCTTGCTTTTTAACTTCTTTAAAATTGCAGCTTTTTCAAAGAAAACAAAATATCGGCATTATGAGTTTCCTTTTGGTTAAAATAGCATGAAAGAAGTGTACGTCAACATTATTATTATAAATGAGTTTCTTCTTAGCATATTATATGTACGTCTAATATCTCTAGAAAGTTTTTTTTAAGTCCAGATGGTGTAATCAAGAACAAACTGAGACAGTATCTGTGTCAAAGACAAAAGTAAGATATATTTAAAGCTTATACGTGGAAGTTATATGCTAATTTTATTACATATAACAGTAGTATTAACTGTTATTGTTTTTTGACACTAATACGTAGTTTATTTTTAAAGTATTGAGAATGAGCTTAAGCTTATATTAAGAATGAGCTGTTCACACAATGTATAGAACATATGTTACTTCAAGAGTACAATCCACTTCTGTTGACTCATGATATTTATAAGAGCTTGCTCCCAAGTTGTATTACAGTACAGTTGACTTATACAATGTCTTCCTGTCTTCGTTTTGGGTCATTGTTTCCCCTATATCTATACTTTTAAAATATAAGTAATTACGGATAGGTATCAGTCACATATGTATCAGCAAAGTAACTTTCTCTTGTTACATACGAGATCTGAAAATTCTAATATAATTATATAAGTTTTCTAAAACATATCGAGCGTATGAACAGTGACAAAGAATATCCGTCAATACTTGTGAGCAAACTGTAATAATTACTTATCATCAATTACATTTACATAAACTTGGATTTTTTTTTTTACAGATGAGATTTACTAAACCTGAAAAAAGAAGACACGCAAGTTTACAGCAAATTTACAATAGACTTGATTTTTACTTGCCCTGTCAAACTTTCCATATCAAGTGTATTGGATGTTGTGGCAAATGCCATGGCAAACCTGCCGCATGCAATATACAGCAAGTTTATCTTAGACTTGACATATGTCGTAAATCATAAAAGTAACATGTTAAAAAATAATTAATGATTTAATTGATTACCTGATATACTATTATTTTATAGTATTAGATATAGTCTCCATTACGTCTGACCATCAGCTGAAATTTTAATAGTAGCAACCTCCTTCAGTTCATTATTATTTTTTTGTTACATTAGGTACACAGGCGATATTACAAGCGCTTAAAGGTAATATCACAACTTACAAATTCCACTATTACAAAACAGGAAAACACACTTAGATTATAAGTTTTTAACCAACAGTAAATAACTCTTTAAGATATAAGAGATGAGTTGGTAAACCCTATCATCGGCCAAACGCTGCACAACCATACACACTTCAAGCACAGTCCAACCATTGTGAAATACTTCCCTGCGTCACAATTCCCGTGGAACCATATATTGCATTCCACACATAGAATCCAGGATCATCTGTCATTTTGTAGGCAATAAAACTCCGCAGTCACCACAAAAGTTGCTTTTCTGATAGCGCTTCTTTTTTGTGTATTCTGAATTCATACGTTTCTTTGGCTGATCATCATCGCTCGTTAGTTGTCTGGAAGGTAAAGCAACTACGTTATATGTATCTAATCTTGCCGCATTTCAATGCATTACCATCTGTATTAACTGCTCAACGTTTTAAAATTTGGAACGCTTGAACAACTCAGTACTGGAAATACAATTACCCGTTTTGAACCTGGACAACAAAAGACGAATTGCAAAGAAAACTAATAACTAACTGGAGCAACCCTAAGCTAAAAAAATAAACTCATTTTTCCTTTCTAAGTCGAAATTAAGTTGCATACATGATTTAAATACTTTAATACAATTTGAGCACTAAAGCTTGAAGATTCCTAGAATTAATTCAAAATAATTTTGGATTTTTCATGAAAGATAAAATTACATGTTTCAGCAGTTTATTTCTATGGCTGAAGTATAAAAGCGAGATAGTGCTTCAGAAGAAAACAAAACGAAAAAAATATCTCTGCATCCAGAAACCTTTTATAAAATGTAATTTTATTGATAATTTCCTAGAAAAATGTTGTATTTCTACTTTGTTCAATATATTAGTATTATTAGTATTTATGTGTATAATTGGAAGCTGGAATGAGATATGCAATTTTACTAATTGACAAAAAAAACTTATCAGTCTTTGTTTGTTTCGTGTACTGAAAAATTCATCAAAGCAAATTGGTATTGAGTTCTCACTATTTAATTAGAAAATGTTTACTTTCAATTTTGTAATAAAAACATAAAAACAAATAATCCCTTTAACAAATATACATATTGTTTTTCAATGTCCCTTTAACTAAATTTAAAATTCCAGCTTGCGGTTATATGACACACCACGAGAAAGGTACGCTTCTATGACAGCATATAAGATAAAGATAAAATGAATTGTATGGGCGGTAACAGCACTATGGCTTACGCCCGTCCCGATACATGACAGCATATGTTACACATGTTATCCTAAGTTTTGTACGCGAGAAGTGTACAGAATATTATAAGAAAAAGTATCGGACATATATTACATTGTTTCGGTGGAGAACTTTGTACTATTCTTCTACACTTTATTCACGATCTCTTCTGTATATTTGGTACACATTTTTTCACTATATATAAGGACTATGCGCGAACAAATAACTATGTTACATTTTTATGTATCTGAAACGAGTTATTATTTCTTTTGTTGTAACCTACAGTAAAGTGATTCTAAATATCTTACCAAATCGCTCAAGTTGGCGTTAAAAAACCGCTCTGAATCACCGGTATTAGTACAGTACTTACGTACTCCTCACCATTTCCTTGATTTTCCTACAAACTTGAGCTACTACAAGACAGGTTTCTGCATGGAGATTTCCGGACCATGGTCAACTGGGTGAATTGCAGAAAGTAGATTGGGATATTATAAATGTTTCTTATTCTCCACATTGAAACCATGCACATTACTACTTTACTAGACCAGAAAAAGCAATCTGTGTTATGATTTTGCTTTTCACGCCAAACCATCTGGATTCCAGGACACTTGTTTTCCTTTAATACCACCTTCTAAGTCCCTCAACGTAAGTATAACCCACTTTATGGGGCACACAAGGTTTCTCTTGCTCACCTATTTTTATAACAAAGTATGATTTTGTACATTTGCTTCACAAATTCAGTAATGTTTCTTTCTTGTCTTTTCTTCGTGACCTCACTACCAATGAAAAAAAAAAGTCCGGAGATAGTAGGTATAATTGTACAATACTTACAATTTTAGGGGGAGAAGTGGGGGAAGGGTCCCCCCTTAGGATTTTATACAGAGTGCTCGAATTTGCACCAACTGACTTTTTCAGGGAATTTGTAAAACACGTGATAGGATGCGGCAGTAGTAGCACACGAAATTGACATTTTTTCATTGTTCGAGACCTTAAAATTATAGTAATTACGATTTATTAAATGCCTTCAACGATATCAATATGTTAAATAATCGATTATCAATGTGTTATCAACTTTTTTCATACAGTGTACATATTAGCTTTAGCGTTTATATTCTCCTTATCCCTCCCTTCAATTCGTGATTTCATTATGGAATTATCTATATGATCATATTTGTTTTATGATTCAGGTAAGCACGTTTACTTTCTGAATACCTTATATTTGATAATTAAATATATTTATACTTCGATTAAAATGAATTCGATATATGTTAACGAAGTTATACGTTAGACAGTGTGACAAAACCTCAATCAGACCGGCTGACAGTGAGACTCCAACGACAAAAAACACTAAAAAAAAAGGAGAATCTTCCACTCTCCCTGCTTTTTCTTTCCAAGTTTAAAGGTAAAAATGTTTGACACGGAAATCAAATAAAAGAAAAAAACAAGAGTAATTAAATAGGTGTAGCAGACATCAAATAAATGAGCATTTATAAACAAAGCAGGGCCATAAAATTTGATATTGTTAGCAGTTGTACGAACAACGGAAGGTGTTTGTTGTCTTCCTGGACCTTCCACAATTCGCTCCCCTCCTTTGAGGAAGTGTTTATATTGTCTTGTCATATATTGGAAAATGCTATAGTTTGCATGTAATATTACGGAACCCCAGTTGAATATACTTATGGGCTTTGATTCATAACCGGGACGGAGACTTACGATGTATTGAAACATATAAATATATCTGTTGATAAGTATATATTTCAGTTTATAAGAATAAATTATATCTATCGATAGTTTATAACTTTGATATATAGAAATAAATAATTATAGCAAAATTTATATACATATATATATCGATACTGTTAGCGTAATCGGATGACATTTAACCTGTGAGATAGCAAAATATGTTTTCCTAGCACAATTAAGCAATATATTTTAACTCATTCGTAAAAGAATATATGCAATATAAAATATTTGTTCTGCTGCACTGCAACATAGCTTACAAACTGGTATACAAAGTCCTCATCTTC
>JAGDQP010037651.1:0-18526 GCA_022664845.1 Lepisma saccharinum
CTAGTTCAAACGTTCTGGAAAATGGATTATGAAGTCAGCCATTTTGGATTCAAAATGATGTCTTTGCAGATATTTTGTAATCTACTAGTGATGATATACCGTCATACTTCGAAATTTCATATTTCAATTTTTAACATCTTTTTTCTTACAGAACCTCAAAATCGCTGATTTCGCAATAAACTCTTGTTCCTGTATAGCATGCTGACGTTTTGTGACACGCGGAACTCGGCTGCATGCACTGCCGTACGTGTTGATACTCCCCTCGATTCGCTCGCGTCGCTGCGCCAAGAATCCCACGGCAGGCCGCGCATCGAACTTGAGGAGTTTGGAGGAACTACGTCTTTTTATCACAACCAGAATCTGCAGTGCACTGCGCCACATGATGCATATATTCCCTCATACTCCAGAGCGCTGCGTCCGAATGGGGAAACTTAAACATTCTGCCTGTATAACATGCTCCTGGCAGTGCTAACGTTTGTGACGAGTAAAACTTGGTGGGACACGCAGGAGTATTGGAAGTTGGCGCGAGGAACTAGGCTCATCCATATTCCATTTCACCACTTTTTAACGTTGAAGGAGTTGACTGGACAGTTTGCACCGTTGGTGCTTTTGCTCGTATTTTGCAGCTTTTTACACTTGTGTAATGTACACGGTGTATATACTCGCTTCGCCACATTGGGGCGCTGCCCCCAGAATTCCAAGATGGCCTCGTTGGGGCGCACCCCTTTATCGCAATCAGGCTCCAGCTGGGAACTGTACCCTAGTAGGGGAGACGAGCCGAATTTATTCTAACCTACTCGTAATGGTACACCTTCATACCAAATTTCGTTTCTCTAGCTTCAGTCGTTATAAAGTGGGGCTTAGGCGGGCATTTTGGATAAAAGATGGACACATTTTTAACGTTTTCTTATATTTTCGTGACATACTCGTGATGATACACTGTCATACCAAATTTCATTTTTCTATCTCGAACGATGTGAAAAGTGGTATTTCTGCCGCCATTTTGAATCAAAGATGGTGAATTTTTTAAAACGTTGTTATGTTTTCCTAAACTACTCTTGATAATACATCATTATGCCAAATTTCGTATCTCTGGCTCAAGCAGTTGGAAAATAGATTTATGACGCCCGCCATTTTGGATCCAAGATGGCGTCTTTAGAGATATTTTGTAATATTTTCATAGTCTACTAATAATGTTGTACTGTCAAACTAAATTTCATTATTCTAGCGGCAGCTGTTTAGGATGTGTATTCTTTAAAATTTTAGGGTTGGCGGCCATTTTGAATCCAAGATGACGACTTTTTCAAATTTTTAAAACGTTTTCTTAATTTGCTATCAATGATGCAGTTTCATACCAAATTTCACTGTTCTATCTTTAATCGTTTAGGCTGTGTATTCCTTGAAATTTTAGGTTTGGCGGCCATTTTGAATCCAAGATGGCGACCTTTTCAAAATGTCGGAATTTTTCCTTTATCTACTTATCATCCTCTACCTTCATACCAAATTTCATGTTTCTAGCTTACTCCAAACACCCTAAACAATATGATGAGTGAGTCAGTCAGTCAGTGAGTGAGTGAGTGAGTCAGTTAGCCTAAAATGTGCAATTTCAGGGGTCCACAACTAGAACATAGTTTGAGATACGAATATGAAATTTTGTACATCTGCACATATTTACCATATCTCCTTAACGGCAAAAGCTCATATTCCTATCTTTAACATCTTTTTTCTTACGGGGCCCCCAAATCGTCGATTTTGCCATAAACTCTTGTTCCTGTATAACATGCTTCTGGCAGTGCTGACGTTTTCTGACGTGAAGAACTTGGCTCATGCACTGCCGTGCATGTTGATATCTACATTTTTTTTAGAGTGTAGAAGCTGCACGCATGTCAAAATATTGGGATGTTCTTTTGTTAATTTCTGTTTAGAGTGCCACCTCTCGACAATATTAGTTGTTCTTGCTTCAATATTGTCGTAATTGTTCCATAGGTCGCCATTATGATCAAACATGTCTTGCGGTTGTAAACTGTGTCACCCTTTTAAGTACTGCGAGCCTTAGCAGGCTGGAAATAAACTACTGGAGGAAATCGGAATGAAATTTTATTGTGAAATTAAGAGATGTTAGACCAAAAAGTAAGTTTATTTAGTGTTCGTTTCAGTTGCAATATCAAACAGCTTTCTTGCAACTGAGTCAATCAGTTAGCCATTTCTCTGCAGGTATTTAAAAAGTCACATTCATCTTTACCACAGTACATGTGAATAATACTGCTAATAACAGAACTGTATTGTAGCCATTTTTTCGTGAAGAACAAGCAGAATCACATGCAAAATTTATTACGAAACTTGAAGAAATAGTTATTTCTTTAACATAATCTGTAAGAATTACTAAACAACATATTACAGCCATTATAAAATATGAGTTCCGATCTGCATGAAAACACGTTAGGAGACGTGCAGTTCAGAGCTGCATCCCCTCCCCCCAAAAAATCCCTCCCTAAATAAAATTCCCTGTCTCGAAAGATTAGGAATTCCCGTTCTGCCTGAAGATAAGACCATTGAAAATATTTTCTACAGTGCTGGAGGGCCTTTAGGCAGAACGGGCAAGAATCGTTACTATTCAATGTCGACCAAGTATTTTGTGTACACGCAAGCCACTTTGATACATCCACACGCTAAGTCAAGATGGTGAGAATTGAGGGAGTGTGGGAAAAAAACATTTAGTTATGTTTGCAGTGGGTGGGAAAGGTTATTTAGGTTCAACATATTTCTAATAGCTGAGTTATGTATCGTAAGGGTTGGTTGGATTAAAAACTAGTTGTAGGTGGTATTGATATTCTGTAACGTTGTACCAGACGACAATGACGTCAGAGCATGATAATTAAGCCGCCCGTGAGAGGTTATTGTGCAAAATGCCCAAATGTACAACACTTGGGAAAATACGTAAGATAAAATTAATTGTATGGGCGGTAACAGCACTATGGGGGAAAATACGTAAAATTTGAGGTGGCTTAGTAGTAGAGCGCTCACCTCTGGTGCTTGGGAGTCCTCGGTTCAATCCCTGCTCGTGCCCTGTGTACTTTGTGGTGGACCTTCTGAGTTTTCTCAGCCTTCTCTAGTTTCTTCATTCCACCAATTCTCTCAATCGGCCTGACCCAATGTAGCCTAAAGGTCTTAAAAATTAAAGTGAAAAAAAATCAACGTAAAATTTTCTTAAATATATTTTGGACTTCCTTTTTAATATTTTGGACGATTTCAATGCAACTTTCGTATATTATCCAATGCATACTCCCTGGCAAGTACAATAGCTACCTAAGTAGCTGGTAGGAAAAGAGTTCATGTAAGAAATAACGTATCAAATTGTACAAACTTTAATTATCCAATATTCAAACATTTGTAAAATACACTGTTCTTTATTTTTTTAAAAATACAATATGTTTATATTAACCAAACATATACAGTTCAAAACATAATTGAGAATTTATTCGAGGATATTTAAATATAAATTTAGCATTCAGTAGACATATTCAAAGACTGACTGGTAAGACGGCATGTCGTTTGTCATGCAATATTATTTTATCCAAGCAAATAAGATATAGTCTATATATATCTAGAAATCTTACAATAATTAAAAAACAAAAGGAATATAAGAAAAATTGTTTCAGAATAGATACGACTTTTGGATTGTTAGGCCAGATAATTCGTAAAATTTTTAATCTATTATATCTTAGTTATACAAACAATTATATGTTTACTGACTACATTTTTGCAAGGCAAAATATTTCACTAACTTTCACATCCACTTTAAGATATTCTTTTTATAGTCCATGATAATCCAAAGTAAAATCTACCACTGATGTTATGGTTCTAAATCTTTACTCAAGAGAGAAAAAAAATGTAACAGTTTATTCTGTAAATTTCACCAGGTGATCCTAAGCGAAACGTCCGTTGATTGGATATTAATTACACAACATCGACAATATGAGATATTGACATGGAAATGCAGTAATCGTAATAGATTATCATAATAAATGCTTACATAAGATTTATTAATGAACATGAATAGTCAATGTTTCATTATTGACAGATATATACATCCCACAAAGTTGAGCCACTTAATGTTCATAGTGGCCTGAATATCATTAAAAATTCGCAGTTTACTGTGGCTATATGTAACCTATAAATATGTCTTCTATATCCTTATATTGTGCTATAAATTCTGTTACATCATATGATGAAAAGCATTCATGTAGTAGGACTTCCAGTGAAGAGTAATATCTCCTGTACATTAAATATCTAATAATTTTTATTTCAAAATGAGGGTGGAAAATTAGGTTATACTTCTCAAACGCTGTCCTGGAGTTTACAATTATCTTGATACCTGCGAGTGTATGTGGAAATGAATGACGATGGAAAATATAACTCTCCATAATTTCGTAGCTGAAATTCCTCTTCTCAATAGGAATTTGTTGAAAGAACAGAAGATACAGGTTTCTATAATCATAACCAGTGTGTTCAATTCGATACAAAATATTCTGTAAGATTCTTAAATAGTCATCATCCTGCAAAATTTCACGCATATTTTGTGCCATTTGAATTAGAAGTCCTTGCCGAGGCCAATCTAAAAGACATCTTAACAGGGCACATCTCACACTTGCTTCCATACACAATTCAACTCTTTGATTAGGACTCAAACATGAGAACAGAAACAACAGAGTATTGGACAAACTTACGTAAAAGGCAATCCTAGGTTTAGTATAGTGAGACATATGTGGAAGATTCCACACAATGTCCATTAAAATGTATTTTTCCCCCATCATTAATCTTATGAAACAAATATCGAATCGCAGTTTCGTTGAAACGTACATCGTTGTATATCGATGCTTTTTCTAAATCGTTAATCGTAACTCTATTATCTGGTTTCGATAATGCTTTGTTCTCCATCAGAGAGCTCCAATAGTTCACTAAAAATAGGTTTTCCTGTCTACAATACAAATAATCAGGTTTATCCTTCAACTGTTCCCATAACAAAGGAATATGGTCTTCCAGACAATAGAGACAGGCCAACTCAAAACGTACGTAAATAGACAAGGTATCATCTTCAACAAACAGTTCAGCAGTCCTTTTCCTATCTATCGTACCATTTGACGTCCAACTTAATTCCTTGGCTTGCTTACGAAAAGGGGTACATAAAAATGACATATACGTATCATGAAACTCAAACCATGCCCATAGTTCAAGACCTACCGGAATAATATATGTAAACAACTTACATCTTCAACTCTCCGAGTGAGGCAGTTGTTTAGCGTATTCACCAACTACTACTTCTAATTCAGACCATTTTTCCTTAACTTCATGATCATCCGACAAAAAGTTTAATTTCGAGATTCGATCTCTAATGTTACGTTCATTCCATAGTGAAACAGCTAACACTACAAAAGCCATACTTTCGAGCGAAAGCAACACGTTGTAATCAACTTCCATTGCACTGCACTATGACAAACGATATCTATTATCACTGGTATTTCGGTTGTTAGCAAGTCAGGTCTCCGAAGAAGTTCTTCTGATTCACTGAAGACTTAGTGAATTGAAAACACTGGAAGAAATAAGAAATATTATGTAGTTCAAAAAACATCGCTACCAACATCTGTGTAATACCTAAATGTGCTATAAAGATTTCAGTAACTTCTGGCCATCTTTGAAAACAAGTCCAGGGGTTCCTTAGTTCGCCAGCAGCATATTTGGTTGATACTACGATACAAGTAAATAATTGATTGAGTGCGAGTACAGGTTTTAATTCATTGCACTAATAGTCATAGACACGAGCTAGCGTTTGTTGCTTAATCAATTATGATTCGTAACTTTAGTAAGAATTGAAGCTCGGAATGGAAATCTGCTTTTCTGGATGCATGAAATTCAGAGAAATAATGCTGACCTGTGTGGCTTAGAATACAGACTTAAAGATTTCAAGTTTGAATTTTGGCTGAGGCTATAATGAATCTTAACAAGAAGGCGACTGGTAGAAGTCAAAACTTAATAGAATGGGTGGCCTATAGAAAATAAAGTTTATTAAAGTTAAACTATACACTAGGCCTACATTTTTTGCCTAATGGATTAATAAACCGGAAACGTGTTTCTTACTTTTTTTTACATGGCTTGCCTTATGTTCACTGAAGGATGTTGTATTGAACAAATGCTTTTTATTATGAGTTTAGTGATTTTTTTTTAGAAAAATTGATTTGTCAACTTTGCAGTCTAAATAAACAAATGAAGTAGGGATGGCCACAAATTTTCGAAAAAGTATTTTTTTTTTTCGAAAAAAAAAATGATTTTTTTAAAAACGAAAAGGACGATGCGAATTTTTATCGAGAAACTGAAATCGATAAAAAAAAATCGAAAAACGGAAATTTTTCGAAAAACGATTGTTTTTCAAAAACGGGAAATTTCTCGAGAAACCATAAATGATTTTTTTTTTCGAAAAACGAAAAATTGTTCGAAAGACGAAAATAATTCGAATGAAGAAAAACGAAATATTTCGAAGACGAAAATTAAACAAAAGACAATACATGAAAAACTAGAAATTGTTCGAAATATATAAAAAAAATCGAAAGACGAAAAAAGGAAAAGAACTTTTGATAAAACAAAAAAAAATCAAATTCCAGGAATAAAATATTTGTTTTTATACAATAATGTAACTCACGGTACTTTGAAATAACTAATGTTCCTCTGTAGTTATAGATACCTCTAGTATCTATAAGAGGAGTAATTACCTCTAGTTCTATGTAGGCTGAAGCCTGAATGCCAGCAGTTTTTTTTTTTTTTTTTTTTTTGCTTATTTAACAGTCAGTCGCAGTAGGAGCAATGGTTATTAATTAATGTTAGTTTTTCTTATACACGTGCTTTTTTAAGAAATATGAAAGAAGGATGGAACTTAGGGAAAGTCCCCAAATACGTTCAATACGTAAATACATAGTAGG
This sequence comes from Lepisma saccharinum, assembly GCA_022664845.1. Taxonomy (NCBI): domain Eukaryota; kingdom Metazoa; phylum Arthropoda; class Insecta; order Zygentoma; family Lepismatidae; genus Lepisma; species Lepisma saccharinum. The sequence goes on from JAGDQP010037651.1 coordinate 6,972, forward strand.
TTGAACTACGAAAATTGTTGTATAACAAGGAAGTTTGTAGTCTATATCTAGTTGAGAAACATAACTGACTCGCATATGTTTCCTATTTATTATTCGTTGTAGTTCTGAGATTTTGCAGTCTTTTTTCTAAAGTCATTCCTGGCTGCCGACGTAGCTGTGTGGTCAAAGGCGTTAGACTAACGTCTCCAAGGTCGCGGGTTTGAATCCCATTTAGGGCAGGAATGTTTATGAATTCTAACAAGCATTGCACTCATTTATTTATAACGGGCCGAAGTCGAAGTTTCCAGAATTGAGCCTACAAAATAAAGTTTCCTAAATTCGATTGTAAACAAACAAACCTGTTAACACTCCTGATTACGTGTGATAATGAATTTGATTTCTTTTTCTTAAACTGCTATGCGGTTTGTCCGGTAAATAGAACAATTCATTTTAACGTCTAACAATAAAATTAGCAAACTTTATAATGCAATAATATTTTATGATGTATGGATAGCAAAATTCCGCATCTGGGCCCGACTCGCCTGGACCGATACGATTCCAGAAAACGCGGCCCAGCTCAGCCAGAAAACTGGGTTCCTAACGCAAATTATTCATTTGTCGGGCAGGTCCATTTTGTGTGTAGGCCTGAGCCGGAACATCCCAAATTCGAGCCCAATTACTTGGCTTTGCAAAAGGAATAAGCGTTTCTTTCGGAAGGCACCGGGAATATTGTTTCCAGAGCAGGCAAATATACTCCAGAAACGTTCAAAAAGATTAATAATAGCATATCGAACCTAGTTTCAAATTCTCTGAGACTTCAAAAGTACCTTTGGAGCTGTATAATTATTCCCCGAAGAGGTTTCTCTGAAAGAAACCCTGCTTAAGCATGAAGTTATATGACATGACAATGCTTGTGAGAGCTTATGCAGTCAGGAACTATGTATTGATAACTTTAACATTGAGTTGACAGAACATTTAAATTTTATTCCGTCCAATTTTGTAAAATTTCTCCATATAACGAAAATTGAAGTTTTAGTGCTACAGCTGAATTCAGCCTGGCCTAGCCAGGCCGTGGTCAAAGTCCACACCTGCCGGGATAGCGGACACTGTTGTGAACTAAAAAAACTTTATTCTATTAGAAAGTGTCCGCTATTGAGAAATACACATTGAAATTTCTCTTAAACGTCCAAAAGAATTTGAAATATGAAAATGACGGACAAAGTAAATTAATGTGCAGTAGTTTTGTCTATAAATTGCTGTACATCAATACAGTGCGGCGCTTGTACAGGAAACAGAACTGCATTACAGCTCCGTCCTCAAGCTAGTGCAAAACAACTGTGTGAAACAGTATTACCAGTTTTCAGTACTTTAAAGAAAAAACAGTATTCTTGTTTTTACTTGAGTTTTCTTATTCATTCTACGTTTCTAATGCTGTGTGTGTTGGAGTAGGAATTTGAATTTATTTTTAGCCTTTATGCATCTCAGGCTGAGGCCTTTATGTGTCTGTTGGTTGTTATTTTTGTCGAGCATTATGAGAACCAGCGTCCAGCGATTACTCTAAGCTATTTTGAAAAAGGAGAGGTGGTTACAACTTTTGTTTTCACATCTCGATAAGACGATAGCTCGCATCTGAAAATATCCTAAAGAAAAACCCACACAGATGACCATCACTTCTTGACCTTGTCCATTATAGAGGTTTTTACTTCAAAAGAAAGCACTATCAAGGTGTCCAAGTCCGCTTTTAAGAGAGTCCGTCATTCCCAGATAGCACCCAAACTTGCAGTAAGTTTGTACGAGGCTTGGCATAGCAAGTTTGCACGAAGTTTGACATTGCATTGCTGCAAACTTGCTACAAACTTGTATTTACAAACATAAAGTCTGCGACGGGAAGATATTTCTAATATCTGAACTGGGGCTCGAACCTATGATCTTCAGTTTTGTTTGGAGTCGTGTCACGGGCATCAGTGCAATGCTATTTATATACTATTCAGTAAGTGCCCAGTAGGATAAGAGATAGCGCGTCGGGTTCAAGTCCGGACAGGGGCATGGGTGTCTTTTAACTAGAACGTGACAGATAATCGTGACGGGCCGAAGCCAACAGTTACTAGACTGGCACATATAAAGTAAAGTTTGCCAAAGAGATGGCGTGTGACACAGTGAAGTTCCCTATTCAGTCTTTGCACTTATTCGTACACTTATCAATTGCTATTTAGTGGAAAATTTGTTAATCGAAGAAGTTAAAAGAGACAATGGAAGTTTTGTTTAACAAGTATATCCTTTTACAATATTATTTAAGACTTCGTATCAGTAGATGCTGAAGTTCATTGTATGCTTCTTTATGACCCTACCAATGGTGACCGGAGTAAATTGTACTAACTTACGTTGATTTAAATACATGGATAGTGTTCTGACATCAGTTGTTGGTTCCTTTTGGCTCTTCTTTTGAGAGGTTCTTCAGCTTTTAGTCTCTCTCGCTAGAGGCAAATAGCTGGATACGGAAGTCTCTCCTTCCCCCAGAGGTCATTCTGACGGGCAGCGACTCTCTCGCAATAGTTTGTCCGGAGGATTTTCATCTCCACCAGAGAGGCCCTTCCTTATCGGTCCGTGTCCTCTCTTGCCAGAGGACATCCAGGTAGGCGCATACATCTCCCGAGAGTTTGCTGAGGTAAACGGTCCCCTTTCGGGGAGGTTTTATTTCTCTCTTTGTCGGTCTCTACCACCTTCCCTATTCACCTACGACCTTCGGCAACACATCGAGTGACGTCACCAGTAGGATAACACTCTTGCAACAGATCGGCCCAGGCGGTAAGTAACTGGAATATATCGCCTTATAGCCAGGGAAACCTCCATCTTTCGCTTTTTTACCAACCTTGGTAGTTGTTTTGCGTCGTCACCATACGGTGGTCTTCAAACAACTGCTACTGGCGCTCGGACGGAGACTACGTGACTGTTATAGTTGGTCACTCTACCGACTGCTCTATCGCGCCACTCCTAACTATCTTCAGTGTTACTAGTCCTTTTACGGTACGCAAATAGTTATACTTTTTGTTTTATCAAGTTGACAACAATGACAACCCGGTGGCATCTTGTTTCCATTCCTGATATCCATCATGTTAGAAATAAATTTTGCGGAAACGAGGCTTTCATTCAATGCGTCGTTTCTGATTTATTGAGAATTATTAATTTTCTTCCCATTGTAAGGCGTCGACTTTGGACTCCAAGTTAGAAGCGCTGTTTCTGCAAAACGAAGTGGCACTTCACTCATGTTCATAGGAACTTGTTTTATTTGTTTCGATGTCAGGAATCACCTCCCGAATTTGTCACGGAGGTCTTGTCACAACCTGTATATAACCTTGATTTGAGATAAATAGTCACATTCCACCATATAAATTTAGTTCCAAATATTAATTTTATTACGACCAGACACTAAAATACTGCTTAAATATTACTCATAATATTTTATAATATTTTTTCACGTTTCAGTATTTATTAAATATACATTAATTATATACAAACAGTTCCATAATACCTAATTGGTAAATGTATTCATATGCCTTGAAACATTCTCCCATTCTCACGCATATAATTGATTATCTATGCTGCTAATTTGGGAAATTTTCCCCAAACACTTTGAATGAAATTGTAATGTTTAAATACTCAAAACTTCGGCTTTATAAACAGTACGCAAATCAAACACACAAATCTCATAACTTATGCGATTCAATGGTCAGAACTGAGCGGCCGTACTTCGGTGGTAGGGAGCTAGCCTAGTATTCTGAAGGTCCTGGGATCGATCCCAGCGGCCGACCATCCTGACTGAGATTTTCCAGGGTTCTTCGTCAGTCACACCATGGAATTGCCGGAATGATACGTACAAAATAGTCCCTGGCTCTCTACATTCTACAATCCTTTCCCCACCCTGTCCCGACTTGAGCCTCAGGTGCCTACTAAGGCCTTAAAATCAATTCAATGTAATGGCTAGCACATGTGACAGCCAAGCTCAAGTATGGGGACATCGCACTTGAGTGGGTGGCGTCACACCTTAAAGAAGATATTTTATTTCATTACGTAATTTACAGTGAATGGAGGCTCCATAGTCTAGTGGTTAGAGCGTTGGACTCATGTCCGTGTGGTCTCGAGTTCAATCCCCGGCTGGAGTCCCAATTTTCGGCGTCCACCCACCATCGTCAAGCAAACTGAGGAGTCACGTGAATAAAGACGTGACGGCCACACTCGGTCTAGAAAGCCATTGATACGCTTGTTCGTGGTCAGGTGGCTCTCATGCTGACCACACAGCCGTCACTCAGTTTGACGCAGTTCCACCAATCGTGGATAGATGATGTTGGGGCAAGCACAGGACATTTCGGTCTGTCACATCAGTGGTTATTATTATTATTATTATAATTTACAGTGAAAAGAAAAAAAAATCCGAACTAAAGAGAGATAAGAGTTGACCTATCAGGAAAAAGTTATTCTGATTGTAGCATCATCTGTCTTTAATTTTAAATACCATTAATTTCAGAACCACTAATACAAAAAATAAAAAATTAGAAGTCATTACCCCAACTATCTGACTAAACTGTTTACTGAAGGTTCGACTCTGGTCTTACCATCACTAACTCTCGTCCTCACGGGTAAAGTTGACCTCCGTCCTGGACATATTTATCGTAATCGCTACAGTAACACGTTTATTTTGTGTGTATTAAGTTTCATAATTTTACCTGTACTTTTAAATCAGCCTGGTTTTATTCACTTAAGATGATGACACCAAGGAGTAATTCCTTGTCAGAACAAAGATTAAGACATAATTTGTATAACGTAAGTTCGGGAATTGATTTATCGCGTCTCGTTATTAACAAATGTATTTTTAATTGATTCACTCCATTCCCAACCGACTGGCGCCATTGTTCTTGATTTTTTTTAAGGGCAAAGAAAATGTTAATGAAGCAATATCATTGTCGATAAAGTGCTTTTACCGTTATTTTGATCAGCAGACAGAGTAATTAATTGTAAAGTTCTTTCCCCCCACTTTTAAAAAGAAAAAGCATCACCCATCCACCTCAAAAAAGGACGGAGTTAAAACGAAAATCAATTTCGTTAATTTATTAGAAAGTGGAAGCATAAAAAAAAAATGTAATTTATGATGGATTGGAAATTAGTTGAAACAAATAATTTTCTCGTTCGTGTTTCTCTCGCAGCTAAGTGGAAGTTCAGGAAATAGTAGAATGGGGTAGAATGCTGAGTCCTCCCTCCCAAAAATAACACAGATGGCGACGTAATGGAATTATAATAGCTCACACAAATGCTGAGAACAGAAAACTTTCGTTCGCATCGCAAGAGAGTTCAGGAGTGATGTTTGGGGTTTTATCACTATGTAAACTTTTCTTGCTGTAATGATAATTCGATGTATTTTTAGTCTTTTTTTTTCTTGCTACATTTCCGCAGATTTATCAATTTAACCCTTCTTTTATAAATTTTTCAACATATTGGAGCATTTACTAAAAGAAAATCGTGCACTTCTCTGATCGTGTCGATTGTATGCAAATGTCTACGAAGATCCTAAAGGCCGCTTTAGACGACAGCATTTATGCTACGATGAATCTTACGACTAGCAGTAGTGCCAGAGTGTGAAAGCAAGAATGCTACAATAGGGCAAGATGCTATGGTATAAATCCATAACTTTTTTTCATTTTACTCTGGCAAACTGCTTTCGCTAAGATTTATCGTACGAGAAATTTTATCGTCTAAAGCGGCCTTAAGTTTTAGTCAACGAACTCTAAGTAATGATACTGGAGTGATCGACTAGTGTGGAACGATAGACGTTACCGCCATACAATTCATTTTATCTTATCGAATGATAGACGCCAGAGCAAACAATTAACCTCGATCGTCCACTTCCAGTCTAATCCAATATATGCCAAATTTTCAGTTCTACCTCAGTTTTTACGCTTGTTATCGCTGTTCCGCCGCCCGTTTTCATTCATATCTTAATTCTTGAGTTACGCACATACCGAACAAGGTCTTTAGGCAACTTTGGCTCAGGGCCCGGACTGTGCCTATAATACAGGTAGTACATGTAAGTATTTTTTAAAAAAATGCTATACAAATAAAAATGGACCGCACAGCGATAACAAGCTTAAAAAAACTTAGTTAGAACTGAAATTTTTTGCATATTGGTTTAGACTGGAAGTGGACGATCGAGACAGTGCCGGATCTAGAAATTTTCCTATGTGGGGCAAAGTTAAATTTTGCCGCCCTTTCCATTTTTAAGCCAAACAACACGACCGGCCGACGCGACGGCAACAACTTGTCTCGCATATCGTACTGTACTTTTGTTCTCTTCTCTGGAGCCTGTCGTGGCATCGCTATTACTAACGTTGGATCATAGTAAATATGGTCGTAATTGTAATATGCCAAATTCTATTTTTTTCTTCACTTTTCCTGTCAAAAACGTTCTTATATTATCATATCTATTACAATAAGTGTGTTAGGAACGATTAGTGGAGGTTAGGAATGACAGGTTCGGTTCTTTTCTTTTCGTTATCCGCGATAGAACGTCGTAATTTTAAACGTTGTCTTACGACCGTCTTTACTATTATGATCGGCGTGTGCTATTATTAACTTCAGTAAGGCAGTAGACCTACCTATCTGACTTGACCCGCGGTTTTCAATTTCAGGGATGAAGGTAGGTTGTATGCAATAACATAAAAAAAATGTCCTAGCACGCCGGTATTGAAATTTTGAACACGTTTAGATCTATTTCAAATTAATATGCGATTTTACTTCCTAGGAGCTTTTAATTTTTCATTTTTAGCTGTTTTCCGCCGTCTAAACGTGCCGGCCGGTTTGCTTGCCCCCTTTCTCCCCTTAGATCCGGCACTGGATCTAGATTAACTGTCCCCTCCGCTCCATGACTTCATATGTTCAATAATTTTTTAATGACATTGATCAGTCCAGTAACGCTTTCAGAAAAAAAAGTCATTGGCTTTAGCAAAATAATGGTGAATCCACATTAGCCAATGTTAGTAAACATTTTTGTGCGTACACTTGTTTACATTTTGTTATCAACTTGTTGACAAAGTTCGTGAACATTTTTGGATATCAATGCACAAATTTTGTGTTGATAAACACATGTTTATAAAAAGGGACATTATAGATGTTGATAAAACATCTATAGGTAGACTTTTGCCAAACAGATTGAAGCAATGATGTTTCTGCAATGTAGTGTAGGTATACACTAATACACATGTTCAAAAATTGGTTGAAGATAAAAATACATTTAATATCCATATACAGTGAACATAATTTTGATTCTTACCTCACTATCTAGAAACGGTGTGTATACAAATTATAGTGAGTCTACACTAGGCATTTTTTTTGTGCGCAAACATGTTGACCAGGACTTTCTAGAGGCCACGACAAGCCTTGATTGTTTCCTTACTACTCAGAAGTTTGAAGACTGAAAACAAGGCAAAAAGAATATATACACTTCATCATTTAATGCACAAATTTCTATTTATGTTGGCACAATGCACAAAAATAGGTTTCAATTCCATAAATATCTAAAACGAGCAGAAATTATTGGTCTCAATCCGTTTCCGTCAATATCCGTCTCAATCAATATTCATATTACTGTTATATTCGTCCACAGAGTTACTAGACTCCCATTAGCTTTGTGGGAGAACCTCGAAATTCTATATTGATGAACTTCAAAATTGTGAAATATTGTTAAACATAGGTTTATGAAAAGTGTCATTTAACATGTTGACAAAACATGTGTAATTATTTTTATTTCCAAGCATATTGAAACAAATGTTTGAAGCAATACTGGAAAATATAATGTAAATTATATTATTAGGAAATGGAAACAATTACAAAGTCGTAAACTCCTGATGGTTATATTGTAAGTATATAAAGGAAAATATTTTTAAAAACTATTTTCCATCGTTTTCCAGAAAAAATAAACTGTTTCGCAATGACAATTTTTTTAATGTTCCGGAAATATTTTATGCTGTATGAATCTATATTTAAAACGCTGGTTGAATGTAAAAGTATGTACTCATATAATGAACGTGTTTCTATCTCCAAGTATCTGGTAACCCTATGAGCAGTGATAGCAATAACATTGCATGTTGGTTGAGAGAGCATATATCAATCATTTCGTCTCTTCTATATATTTCTTTTCTTCTGTGTGTTTAAACCATCTAGCTCTACGTAAACTATACTGGAGTGGCTACATAGTGTTGAAAGATAGACGCCAGAGAAAATATTTAAGCTCGTTTGTCCACTTCCAGTCTAATCCGATGTGGACCAAATTTTCAGTTCTAACTCAGTTTTATACTCTTGATATCGCTGTGTGGCCCGTTTTTTTTATTTAAGTCTTAATTCGTGAGTTATTTATGTAAGAGTGTATCGTACTCTGCATACAATAGAAAATACTGCAAATAATATTTACGTTTTTTTGCAGGAATTAAGACATAAATTAAAAAACGGGCCACACAGCGATATCAAGCGTAAAAAACTGAGTTAGAATCGAAAATTTGGTCCATATTGGTTTAGACTGGAAGTGGACAAACGACATTAAGTTTCCTCTCCGCTCCCTAGCTTCACATATTCATGAAATTTTCAATGGCTGCAGTCAGTCCAGTATCGTATTAATAGAGGTCGATGGTTTAAACCTATTGTAGTGCATTGTGCCAAAAAGTCTACTAATTTGTATAGTAAGTATAGTGACGTGACGTGTAAATATTTTCTTTCTTTTGACTTATTGACGATACTGGAACAACCAATCAGTTTGTTAGGGCTGCTTTTCTTGCAAGCGTGCTTTGCATGCGATTTGGGTGAGTAGCCAATTGAAACATTTGTTACACGTAGAACACCAAATAGCAAGCAAAGTAAGCAACGCACGCTTACAAGAAAATCAGCCCTCAGTCTGAGGCATTAGGCCAGCAGGAAGCTCGAAGACACTTTGGGAAGTGCCTGAGGGTGTATGAAATACATATATAAAATGCTGTTTATATATATATATGCGCCTAAAGTTATACAAATTAAATAGAAATCTAAAAATTTGAATTAGTTCGAATTCCCACGACCTTCTCCTTTGAGTTTGACTTTAATTAATCGTCACATGTACAAAATGTTTATTATAAGTTTAATTATTTTAACAACATATATTTTTATTTTGTCGTAAGTGTAACATTAACCAATTTTGTTCAGAGTAGTAGCTGCAGAAAAATCCGTGAAGTTTATTCTCGTATATACGTAGTAGAGGAAAACTCGTGGAACCTTGTTGTTAGCGAGTAACGATGCAGTAGTCTGTTCGTCAATGTTAAAATTGTTCCCAAATACGTTTGTTCTGACACTTTGTTCATATCATTTGGCCAGCAATATATCTCACTTATGACATTCATATAAAGAAAATATATTCGTGAAAAGAGAAGGTGGGGGGGCGGGACTCTAGTGGGTCATGGTTCTCCAAACGTCTATCTAATCATCATTCTCATCAGCACAGAGATTGATCTTACTGAACTCGTTGATGTAGTCCCATCAGGGAAAACCGATCAGATTTGATTATATCATGAGCTTCGATGCTTGTCGAGTCAGTTACGAGCCAGAGGCTTTTGACATGAGAGAGAGTTTTTGATGGGAGATGCAATGAGCCGGAATCTTTCCCATCATATGCTGTAATCTGACCTCACCCTCTCGCCCAACAATTAACCCCCCTCTTCACTCATTCTCTGCAGTAGCTCTGCGTGAATGGGGGAGAAGGACGAGTGCGTGTATGTGTGAGTGGACTAATAACAAGATTTCGAGAGACTGCCCCCTCCCCTAATTCTCCACATTACATGGAAAAAAGCCCCCACAGATTGCTTTTTATTTCCGTTGCTAACAGCTGCTGTAGTTCGAAGGTATATGGGGTTTCTACATACGTGAAAAAAAAAGCATAGAATTATGTTCAACACAACAAATTAAAAAATCGCCAAATATTAAAATAGTACTGAATTGGTGAGGGATACGTTTGATTCTCGGTGAGAGCTGAATGAAATGTACCTTTACCTATTTACTGAAGTGGTTTTTGGTACTTAGGAGCACGTCAGATATAATAAATTCGAAAATTTGGCCAAAGAAAGTTATGGATAGCTTGTACTTTTCGTATCATGACTGGAAGGTTTCGCGATGATTACTTAAATCTATTCGAATACATTTGGTACCAAGATTATTCGAATATTCGAAGTATTCGAAGCTCGAATGTAGAATAATATACATTCGAAGTTCAAATATTCGAAAATTTGTAGCAGTACATTTGGGTGTAAGTAAATGCTGCCAAAACACACGGAGTTCTGCCTTTCTTGCCCCCAGCTGCTAAAATTTATATATAAACCTTAAATTTACATATAAACCTTACATTTATATACTGTATAAACCTTAAATTTGCATGTTTCATTAAATTTACGAATAATCTTAATTAAAAGTGCATATAAGTTGATAATATAACCCTTAAATTTGTCTCTAAAGCTTTAATAAAATGCTTTATTCCATGATATGAGTCTCGTCAGTTAACAAGATTGTACATGTCGAATAATTCCTTTGTCACTGTTGAGACGGAATTATGGACTGCAAATGCCAGTACAGTTCAGAGATATAATCTTATAAATAAACAATATTCATACTTTAATTCAGAAACTCTTTGCATAATTTACTTAACTTTTTCTGTGAACTTCACACTAACTTTAATTCAATGAATCTTAAATTGAAGGAAGCAGGGAAATTATTTACTGTAAATATAAGCCCGTCGAAGAAAAAAGCAAGAAAAACTTTTATGCGAGACTTGTATTCATCAGTTGTAGCTCAAAACGACTCGTGGCAATGTTCAACCGGAATTTAAACTAGTAACGGCACATATACTTGGAAAAGAAGTGTTGGAAAGTTTTCTTTTTTTAAAAAAAAGAATGCAGATAATTGGATGGTAAACGTTAATAAAAAATATTTTAAAGGACGAAGTATACAAAGCACTTTAGAAGATAAAAAATGTAGTCTTCATCTACCTGACGTTCTACCTGCTACACAAGAAAACATTTGTATATAATAAAAGAGAATGTTGTGCTTCTTTTATAAAGACCCATTTCAAGGCCATTTGATAAACGTCAGTTTGATTTCCAAAAAGCCTTCATTCAGACGTAACAATTTAGTCAGTAGTTAAGTGGATAATCAAAGCTTTTATATTTATTTATCTTTTCAGAAGAAGCACTTGAAGAGTACAGTGTGTGTGCAAGAAACGTGATTCCATGTTAAAATGTAACTTTTCCGTTTACTCTCATATAACTAATATTCTTTTTTAAAAAAACACTAGAACTTGGTGATTATTTGCGTGTTTGGGTTGGAACTTTGCTAGTGGTTAGTTGGCACTCTGTAGTACTTGTCAATAGAGTAAATCCTCTTTAAAAACTATACGGACATCCTCCTTGTTTCCCTGTACTCTCTTTACTTGGTTACAGTCGGAGGGTTTTTTTATTTTGTAACGGAACTTCGTGGAACTCAAACCAGTGATGATTACAATTTAGAACTAGAACAGTAAT
>JAGDQP010037652.1:0-17724 GCA_022664845.1 Lepisma saccharinum
TCGCAAGAGTTTATGGTTTTGAACGAAGTAAATTATCTACAAAAGTTTAATTTTACAAGGTAGAAAATATGAAAATTTATTAGTGAACAATATGACAATTAAAATTTAAATCATTAGTTCCAATTCCATTATAGTTAGCGACATCTATAAATAAGATTTCATAATGAAATTTGAAAGAACCGTAATCGATTAAATAAAATATCTTTAAGTTAAAACTACTTGCAACCAGGTAACATACGCGTAGCTAAAATGTACTTTTAATGTTAAGCAATGATAAATTGTAACATTTCAGTTCTCCAGCGTATTGAATCACGTTTTGGAACTTCATGGATTCCTAATAAAAGATAATGAAGCTCAATATAATTGTAATTATTCCCGCCAAATAAACACAAAATATTTTTCTCTATTATATGTAAATCTAATCCAATAATTTCTTGTTCTGCTTTAAAGTTTCAGTTAAAGCGTCAATGCATATTGCAAAATGATCGTAAAAACATAAATGTTTACCGTCCTTATAAATTGAGAGTCTATGAAACCCATACACGTTCTTATGCCTTGGAATGTTAGCAGCTGACGCCATGATTGGAACTTTGGGAACTCTCTTGATTTGTCTCTACCAGGTAGAAGTATTGTATATGCATGCAAATATGAATCATTCAACGAGTTTTGAAAGTATTATAAGAGTTTGAGTGCTTGTATTATTATCCCAGAGAATAAGGAATATAGTTGACGTAGACGAATTTAAAAAATGTTTAAATAAAAAGGCAATGTTTTATACAGGGTGGTTCACGAAATCCAGAACGAAATAACTCAGCTCATATTGCAGATAAATCTTTGGAACAAAAACTGTTAATACCAAAGTGTATGTCCGGAATCACGTTCCAATACTTCTGAAATCAGGATCCTCTCGGGAATACTTCTACGGGGGTGGAGCAAATTCAAAATTGTAAGTGGCAACAGGGGTTGATTTCGCTCCATTTTGACTAATTTTTAGATGAACTACTTTTCCGTAACTCATACGGTTTGTCAGCTAGAACACATAATTGATAGCCAAAATTAACATGTTGTAGAGGACTTTCAGGATCTTTTGGAAACTGTAACTCAAAGGGAACAATAATAAACTTTTCAAGTTTAAGTGGAATCCTAAATATGATATGCGAAATCAAACGGTGACATTTTCGAAAACAGAGGCGTCCCTGGAATACTGTTAAGGGGGGGCAACTTTTAAAAAAATATATAGAAACAATGATTGATTTTAATTTCTTTGAAGCAAGCACGAAATACTTCTTTCAAAACAGATCTCGCTGAGATGATTTCAACGATATGCAACATTCCATATGATTGAGCATTTAACTTAAGGGACATGTTACTGGAGTAGGTGGAGCTGTTGTCCCCCCTAGGAGTCATACCCCTAAATTAGAACTTTTCAGGATATGAACAAATACGAGGTCCGCATTATTGCAATTTTTTGTCTTTCTAGCTATTTATTAGAAACCATGCTCAAGATTTAAGTCCAAGAATCAAATATTGGGGCTCTTGTGCCCACCCCTTAGGGATCATATCTATAATTTTGGACTTTTCTGAAAATTAACAAGTTACTCCTAATTGTTAAAAAAATTGCTTTTATAGTTAATCAGAAAGATGGCAGAACAGTTATATTTGCTATATAATTTGAAGTGTTGTTGTGTCCCTCCTAAGGGGTCACACCCCAGATTTTGTGCTTTTCTGGAGGTTTACAAATTATTTCCTAAGCATGTGTAAAGTTTTGTATTTCTAGCTAGTTGGGAACAAGTCAAACATTTATGTCACTGAGTCAGTGAGTGGTTATTACACACACACACAAAAAATAGTTTGGAACCTTATAACTCAGCACAGCATGAAGCCTTGAACTTGAGGATTGGTAGTATTACTGTTATTACTTGAAGATGTTATTACTAGTAAACTTTTGTAATTTGGTGTTGCTGGAGTAATTAGTAAGCAAGCAGTGATATCTTGAAAATGATGATTTAGCTTTTGTTCGGCCATTTTTAGTGTTTCGTGTAAAGCTACTTGGCACCGCTTGTCGTCGGGTCGGCTTGAAACTTGGCTGCGTTTCGGTGCCGCGTAATTTGATCTCTAACTGTTGGATCAAGCTAAACACTAACACTTTGAATACACATAAAAATTATCCTAATTGAAATAACATCATCATAGGTAGTCTTCCAGCGGCGTATACTGCAACAAATGGTTTACCTGCTTTGATTTCGGAGTGTATAGACTGAATCATCTTGTGATTAGTGGAGTACATTGAATGTCTGAGTAAAATGTGTTGGATGGGAAAGGGGCATAAGTTATGTATGTTATTACAAACACAATTTGTATTCAGCGAAAGTACAACCTGGAAAAAATTGAAGTAAGCTGACAACCCTAATATTAATAGAGGATAAGAGTAATTTATATTTATATAGAAATATACAAAGCCTACTTTCAATTCCTTGAGCTGGACAAGATATAAACTTTGGTAACAATAAGACAGGATTAAAAAGATAGCATGTGTACGATCTGGGGTTATTAGTACCAGCATATTCGGGGTATTAAGCACCATGCTTCTCTGATTATTGAGCAGTGATTGCAATATGAATATGGAATATATTCCAATAAACTAGGTGGAATTAAGGACATAACCAATAAACGTACTAATACAGTTGAGACAAACATTGTCTCTTCATACTTGTAGTATGAATTTTCTTTATATTTTCAAAGAGGAATTCGTGTCACTGGCCATTTAAAAGGAATGTGATGTGCAATGCCATATTAATGGCATGCCTGATGTGCAATGCCTGATGTGCAATGCCTGGAGAATGAAGTCTATGAAGTGCGAGTGTCCACCCACCCTCATAGGTTTCTCCAGGGATTTTACTCCGTCACAACAGGCAAATACCGGAACTGTACCTACGAACTAGGCGCTGGACCACTACCTTACAACATCCTCTCCTACATTTTATCCTGGCCTGAGTCTCTACCCCTTTAGGGCCTTTAATGTGAAATATTTGTTCTTACGTATGCCTTTAGTTTATTTCGTTCTATTGTGTTATACAACACCCTAAATACCAAATTGTGTACTGGTGCATGATAAAGAAATTGCCTTCATACTCTTATGATATTGTGCTTGTTAAGACATGTACATTTCAAGCAGGTGCTTAATATCTGGAAGATTTATAACTGGACCCCAAAACAGGGAAAATAATCACCTCCGAAATATCTTTTATATTCTGTTATTTTTCATGTTAATATACAAAGACAATAATACTTTTAACTTTGAGGTGTTGTGTGATACATGTTTACATGTGATTAACATGCATGTTAAATTCGTACCCACGCAAGTAAGCTATTATCTGGAATTAATTGCCTATTCCCCCAAAAATATTGGTGCTAATTACTACGTTTTATCCTACAACCAACCGCAACAATATTAACAATCTCTATTAACTAGACTCGCATAAATATTGCAAAGGTAGACCTAACATTTACAAAACTATAATCTTGCAAGCTGCAAGGTACAAAAATATTTGGTTCGCAGTTTTATATTTTTTCGTAGGCTTACTGAAAATTTCTTAGTATACTTTACTTCATATTGTACTCTTCCCATGAACCATGTACAACCTTGTTTCCACAGTATGAATACTATTTATCTTCGAGCCATGGATACAATATTATTTGTAACGTATCCGACTTTAGTTGTGCTTTTCCAGACTTGCATGTCGGAACGGAATCTGAAGAAGAGATATCTACGCCGGCGAAAGGTCACAAAAACTTCCTCTGTCTATTGCTAAGAAACACAACAAAGGAATTTTGTACCTTAACTATCAGGTAAAATGCTATGCACTGTTTTAGCAAGAATGCTGACTCATGACTTTCAGTTTGTTCTAATGCACTAAATCATAATACACATACAGAGTTTAATTAATGACGGAACCTAGCTTGAATTTGAAAATTTAAGTTTAGAAATCATTGTAATGAATAACGCATTTCCAATGTTTATTTCAGGTGAATGCGTGGAATAGTTACGGTAAGCACGATTTTAAGATAATAGTTTTAACTATTATAGAAAAAATACAATAACGTATACTGTATATTTCTAACAGCAACTGTATAACCAAATTTGAGTAATCATAAGACAAGACAGTTGGGGTCTTAGAAACTTTATTACGCTCAGGAAAAAATGCATTAATTTCGTACTACAGCACATAATTTTAGATTACCTTATTTATTCTTTGGGTTACGGAACTCAAAAGTTCATCACCACAAAGACAAATATTCTCCATAGGATTCTATTCTGAGCAGGATCAATTCTGGTTTCATCACAAACATGTATTTCTCGAAGATTCCTTTCAATTATCCTCCCAACGTCATCTCAGTCTTCCTAATGTTCTCTCTCTCCCTCCGGTTTACTAACCACGATATAATATCATCTACGTTTCTCCCACATTCGATCTACATGGCCTGCCTACATTATTCGTCGTGATTTCATTATTCTTACAGGATCAGGTGAATCGTAAATTCCGTGAAGATCTTTATTATGTATCTCCTCCATTCCCTAGTCATCTTGTCCCGTACATCTTTCTCAAGACCTTATTTTCAAACACTCGTAGTTGATGTTCATCTCCTGAGGTTGTACTACAGGATAGGTTGAGGTTGTACTAATTTCTTTCCCAAGTTGTGAATGTCACTAAAAGTGATAAAGTAACGTGTAGAAAGAACGTCCCCGTCCAGAATGATCTTTAGAAGCAGGAAGATATACATACGGGTCTGATATTTGAAGCTAACTGAGGTAATTTGGTGTAACACCATGTATATACTATTTTCTTAAAATTGTTTTTCACTATATGTGTATAGAAACAAAATGAATAAGCTTTGTAAAAGAACACGATATCTATAATTCAATAACAGACGATAATATATATTTCAATATTTATTATTATCCGGCTGTTCAATCTTTGCATGAGACTCTTTACTCCGAAGATCAGGGCGTGTACTCTTTGTTCCATCTGACGTCATGAACTGAAGTGCCTACTTGGGGGAACACGGGCTTGTGCACAACGGGTGAGGCGACACCCAGTTTCTATAAACCTGGCCTAGAGTAACGAAAAGTTACTCTAGCAGTTAAGTCGAGCGTCGAAATAAAAAAAAAACTGGTAATGTTGGTTTAAGCAATTTACTTTCATAAGAACGTGTTAGAATTCTTATAAGTCTTTAAGTCTCTTTAAGTTTCTTAGTCTCTAACTCTCTCAAGGTAACCAGTAACAATACTTTACATAGATTTGTGTAATTAGTATCTCGGTTCTATAACCTCGTATACATAAATCATAACTTAATTCTCCCTTAAAACATTTCCTGCTTCATCTTGATTATGTACAGAAATTATACAATTACAGTTTTATATTAATTTCCATTCATGATTTTGATCTGTATTTGCTGTTCCTAGATATGACATTCATATCATTTTCGATTGACCTCTACCGAGCATCATTATACCTACGTTTCGATCAAACACAAAACAAAGAACTGTAGCGGAAAGAGGGAAATTGATTCTAAGCAGATTATCGTATTACAATTTCTCAACTCTGCATCAACTTTGGATTATTCTTGTGTACAGGTTTACATTAGTTATTACGTCATTTAATTATATCCATTACGTAGTTTAATTATATCATATACAGTATTTTACTTTGCCAACTCGTAGCTTACTTTATGTTCCTATTTGAATTTTACATCTCATACCCAATATAATCAAAATACAGAAAACAGTAGCAATTCTAATTTCCTCTTTGTATTTGCTTTAGTAAACCCCGTTATATCAGTTGAGCACAATATTTATACATAAAGTAATCCGAAACATATGAATTTCATTTCAAACCGGGATGCCTTTTCGATACTACCCCAAATCCTAGCATGATGATTTATTAGATACTTATGTTTTGCTTTAGTTATGTAGAACGAAGATCGTTAGGCTGCCTTTTATAGCTTTGAACCTGTGCGGTATGAGATTTTGAATTTCGTTACGTATTGCTTGCTACTTCCCCATGTTGGCTACTAAGAATCATTAGAGTGTAAAACATCGTTTGTGAAATGTTGAGTAACAAAAAGAAAATGGTAGATTTCTGATAATTCAAAGCACATATATCATAATTTACATTTCGAAGCAAATAAAGTTTTAAATATATTAATTATAAAGCCACTTTGATTTCAATTTGAAGCAAGCGTGAGAATTACATTCTTGATAATATAATAAGTCTATTATCACCAGAATGAGCTTATACCACGAACATTCTTTGATTTCAATAAAATGAAACGATATGCTTTTTGTTAAATTTACTACAGAAGATCCTTCAAATTTAATTTTGATAAGCATTTAAAAGCTATTCTTGATTTTAAACATTCCACTTATAATGTTGTATGCTCTAGAGCGTGAGACCCTTTAAAGGAAACCTTTATGGTCTCAAATAAACAACATTGCTAACAATCTTTTAATCTGCTGATTAATTTCTTAGCTCAATATTGTACTAAATATCTTTTAATTGATTTCTGTCGCCATGTCATTACTCGCAGTGAACACAGAGAGAGACTTCTGTTAAACTCTGTCATGGAATTAATTTTCCAATTTTAAAATGATAACTCATTATATGCTGATCGTATTCTTACTATAAGCTTATTTCAACTTTTAGCAACATTAAGCCATCAGTTCAAAAACATTTGCCAGCAAATTGTATTGATGTGTGGACCAGTTATCTAGAACCTTCCCTTTTGTTATGCAATAAATAGCACCACGAGTGCATTCTGAGTTTTAGATGGAAGTAAATGTGATATGTTAATGATAGTTTTGAAATATTGTTCTTAATAGAATATAATTTATTATTGTAAATAACTTTTGTTTTGTATGTTGAATGTTGAAATAACTTTGCATAATGCGTTACATCTCTCCGATCTCACATGGTGTGACAGGTTACATTGACATCGCAGCTGGTGTTAAATGTTCGGCTCTTGAGATGAACTTTCGGTAGTATTTTGACAAGTACATTCTTGGTTCATCATTAAACGTTACCTTTCTGTTGCTGTTCTAGGGATTTTGGGAACAACGCTGAATTAGCGAAGGTTGTTCGTCACATAGTTACTAATCCACATTGAGAGCCCTATCTGACAATTTCAAACTATCCCGGTGACAAAAGATATCACTGTGATACAATATTCAAATGTGGACTTAACTAAACCCTTGACAAATAACATAATTAAATCATTCAGCGTATCGTTCAGTGTATCTGTCCATTTTGTTACATTATAATTTCTTCAATAATCTCTGAGTTCATGAACGATCCGCTTCAGTACAGATTACCATTTTGTTTTTCAAAACTATCACAGTATTCAGCACTTGGCAAACACGGAAAGTCAAGAAATTAGTTTTAACTAAGTCACATTTTGCTAGGTTAATGACCAAAAGGGTTACATATAACCTACTTGTTGTTTACCACAACCCTTTCGATACACGAAAGTACCTAATTCTGTACCCATTGGAAACCTTTAACAGAAATCAGTGTAAAAACAACCAATTCGTGGGTAGTCAGATACTTACACGATTGGTACAAGAAGGAATAAACAAACAACACGGTTAATTTAAACAACATTACTAACCCACTTCTCGGTTATGTTAACCGTTTAATGTGCAGGTAAATTTAACCTTCTGAGAATTAGTTACATCTTTAACTTTGATAATGGTTAGCTGAATCGAGTCTCGTCTATACGAGATGGCGGTCATTGAACTCTGAAGGGCTTCCACATGTAAGTTTTGTATCAACGCCAAAACATTAAGGTGAACCTTAAGAGGTAATCTAGCAACCCTAAACCTAGGAATGTAGTGTTATATTAATATTCTGTTAACGAGAAAGTGTAATATGAAACATTGAGATTCGTATAATGAATATCGTAGTAAGGCATTATCGACCGTAAGTTCAATTTTACATTTACATTGACAATTAGAAACTATGAAAGTATACACGCATTTTCGGGTATTTATTTGTTGCAGTTATCAACTTCAGCGTGGCTTATTTAGATCTAAAATATTTATTTTCCTAATAGGTTTCTCTTCCACAACGAGTTCTACAATGTATATATACGACGAACCTTGTCAAACGATTCCTGACATAAACATAAGAAAGAACGATCAGTGCTGAACAATTGCTTCGTTTCCGCGCTCTACACTGTAGAAATTGTGGAAAAATAAACTTTAAAACTTGATATTTATAATACCATTAACAAAAGAACTGAGCTGTCATGAAAACCTAAAAAACTTCAAACCTGCTCTATCCAAAAATGCATATACCAAAACTGGGCAATGGATAAGCAAGGAATTCCCCTCAAAATATAAGGGATTCCAAAAAAGTCTCTGAATAAAGGTGTGTCGAAATTAGGATGAATAGGCTTACCTCCCAGTAAGTAAAATTGAATCGTTGAGATTAAAAAGATAATATTCCAGTAACCATATTTTAGGAGAGACAAACACGATGTAACATGTTAACGTACTTGATTAGACAGTTACTCTTATATTAAACATAGGAAAACTGTGATAACAGCTTAACAACATAGAAATAATTGACTGAGAATATGCATATATTTTATTTTAGAAACATATCTTAATAAATACTACGACTTTAGAACAGTGCTTAATAACTCTAACAAGTAAGTCTGTCGATGGCTCAGAGAGCTTTTATGACTAAATTTGGCACAGAAAATGATACGTACTCAATCTGAGTTTGAGAAAAACACGTTTATTTATAAACCTATTAAGAAATGGAAACGAAATACACATTAGTGAATACTGGGCGGAATGTAGTAAAGGTTAGATTGTACATTCGATATGGCGGCCATATTGAATTCGGCGATCATGTGTGTTGCTCAATTTTCTGTAGTGAAAAGATCATATCTGGGCTAGAATTTTATCAGGAATTCATTATTCAAGCCCGATTTTCCCCCAGCAAAAAAAATCGTTAGATGTGACAATTTGTACAGTTGATTCGAACGTTTGAAAAATCTTCTGTTGTTGCATCAGAAACAGAAACATACATTTCAAGGAACGTTTATGATAATTTTTATCACTAACAGGACCTGTCATAACCCAGGTTTTTGTCAGTGATTACGTTTTTCACCTGTACTCGTATGTGAAGTCGCCTTATATCGATATGTGCTTTTTTCAACCCAGGTTAGCTCCAAAGTTAGGTTGAGAATACCCTATCTTCTTTGGAGAATCCCTTGCGCACCCATTTCACAATTTTGGAAGTAGATAGAGCAAGTTTGAAACCTTAGAAGCAACTTTTTACCTCAGTTAATTTTATTTGCAATATCAATCTCTAGAATTCATTTCCCACATTGCCGGCAGAATATAGAGTCCAAAGGAGGTATTTGTAAATCTTCCTCGATACATATTTCTTATTTTCATATCTGGAATGTTCTTGAGGTAGGTTTGTCGCTGCTTTTTTGCAATACATATCTAAATACATATGTAAAATAAGAGTAGGTGATTGAAATTTTTAAATCTTTGAAACTGCAACATTCATATAGAAATGCGAAGAAAATAATCCAGAATAGACATTGTTTATTATTCTCAGAGAGGGAAAGACCATAATACTATACCCAATTATGAACATAATTAGAATATTTATATTCGGAAAAACAAAGAACAAATAAATATTGTGATGTTTTCTCTACTAATAGTTAATAACATGTTTTCTATACAAAATAATATGTAAAAGTAATATAAACAATGCAAATTGGTATTATGAATGTTTGTCGGTAAGAGACCTCCGTCTTTAGAATGTTGAAAGTTATAAATTTGTAAAACCTTGTTTTCCTTACATGTAGTGAACGACTTAGAATATGATGGAGATGATGGAGATTTGGGTAAGTTGAAAAGTTCTTATTATTTTATTTTTATGCCATTATCCTAAGACATACCTATTTAATATCGATGCATTGTTTATACAAGATCAACAGAAAGTAAACCCTTACTATAGGATCTAGTCACAGCGTTCAATGAGTTATCGGACGAAAATCAACTAGAATAGACGTTCTTCATTATTCTCACAGAGGGAGGGCCATAGAACTCAACTAGATCATCAGCATACTTACAAGCAAACTTACTGATGAGGGAGAAAAAAAACTTATCAATTTTTTCTTCCATTATGTTTAGAATGTTAAAGTATAGAGCAGTGGCGGCTCGTGGTATGAATCTTAGGTAGTGCACAAGAAGTTACCGAAGTTTTCGCCTTATATTATTATTAAAGAATAATACTAACAACATGCTCTAGGCAAACCAAACGACCAAACCCAACTCATGCGACCAAACGCCACTGCTTACCGGTCGCGCCGACCTTATACCAACTCTTTCCTGACTACTAGTCGTACGGGATGCCATCGGGTTGTTGGGCAGGCTGTAGGGACTTACAGCAAATAAATTAAAATTATATTTTTTAAATGGCAGTGACGAATCATGACGTAAAATTTAAGTGTACGAAATAGATGAAACATTTTATGTTTTAAACGAAACAAAATAGGATGCACAAAAATTCATTCCTTTTCTTGAAACTTAAGTAATTCAAAACAAATTTGACATTTTCTATCGAAAAAAAAAATATTGCTTGTAATATTCTGAAACAAAGAATTTCTTTGATCTCGTTGAGTTTGAATAGGGCGTCCTTAATGGAAATTAATAACATGAAATAACTGCATGGATGAGTATTAATCTACTTTGTAGAATAGCAAGAAATAAAACACTTCCGGCTTCTGTAATGCTGTGGTTACGCTCACGGACTTTGGATCGGCATTGGGAAGGCAGACAGGTTTGATTCCTTATCTCACCGAACTGACAGACAGTTTCCAGGCTTTGTTTAAGCATCACTAGGCGAATATGGGCATAGCACGTAGGCAAAGGCCTTGGTTGCTACTTTCTTCCCTCTCACTGAAAGAGCGTTCGCTAAAGGACACTATTCCTCAGACAAGTGACGTATTTATGCCATAGATGCATGTCTGGTCCATAAATGTAAGTTTAAAAAGAGAAGAACCTTGAGCTTAAAATTATCGATAAAAATAAGAATGAAAGCGAAAGTTTAATACTATGTTTCAAGTATCGAGCAATATCTTCTGACGAGGAGGGTCAAATTAATTATGTTCATCCTTATACTCATGTCAGAAGCAATTCCAACACACTGAAAATCAAAGTACACTTAAAGTACACATAAAGTTCACAATATGTCCCGAAAAATGTTCACAATATGTTTTAGTGCATAGTATATGAACTTTTCATGAAATTAATATGAACAACGCCACATTTTTAGTGCACAATATATGCATGCATTTCTGGTGTACTGATACACAATTTATGCACAAAATGTTCTTTTAAAGTTGGTAAATATACTATTACGTAATACTTGAACATACATAGGATTGGGCTGAGAGATTTTGAATTAGCCTGCAGGCTCGTAATAGCCGGCAGGCTGATTTAAATTATCGAGTACTTTTTAGAATAAAAAACGCAAAAATCAAGAGTTAGTATTCTTATTTCTAGGACATTAATCGAGAAAAATAATTTTAAGAAGCATTTTCGAACAGATATATTTTATCCTAGTCTTTCCAACTTGAAATACTATTTCATTTAAAAATTTAGAACGGCCACCTTCCAATTGACCGCCATAGAAGAAAGTAGTTGGGAGATATTATTCCTGACAGTGAAAAAGCAGATTACATTTGGTTTGCACAACCTGAGCAAACAGTATAGTCTTATCGAGCTGACGATGGAAAGTAAGCGAGCTGCAGCCTGAGACGGACAGAAAGACACAATACAAACACATTCTTTCTCTCTCTCTCTCTCCCCTCTCTCTCTCTGTGGGTGTTCATTCACTGGATTAAAATGACAAGAATAAGAAGCAAGATGGTTTTCGACACATTTCAACAACAAAAATATTAGAAGGGACTTTGCACAAACCTATAGACGCGAATGCAAATTTTGGCAACTCAAGCGCAGTTACTTTAGGAGATATTCACGATATAAAAAATCAGATTCTTATTTGTGGAGAGTGATAGAAATGTGTGGGAATACCCTCATATGTTTGAATTGCTAAAAGAAATGAAAATCAAGTACACAGCAATGGATGCTAGGTAAAAGACGCTACCTGTTGGAGGATGTATTTTTTATGAAGAAGCCGACATCTTGAAGTCCGCCATGTTGAATCTCCATTGATTTTCTTAAATGCGAAGAGGGCCGTGTAACATGTTATTATGGGCTAGAATGTTATGAGAAATACGTTTCTGATGTCAGTTTTTCCATGCATGAATTGTTGTGAGAGGAAAGGATAACACTAGTCTGAAGTAATGACGCAATAATCTGAAAATACTCATTTTGTTTTGAAATAACAAATGAAATGAAACCCAAATGCATACAAATTGTTTCTAAATACAGTGCCCTTACGATATGGATTTGTATGCATTTGGGTCTCCTTTCCTTTGTTATTTCTAAACAAAATTGGACTAGTGTCATATACCATTTTCTCCAACAATAATATATTCACGGCAAAGCTGAAATCAGATACGTATATCTCAAAATTCTAGTCTAGAATGACATGTTACACGGCCCTCTTCCGGTTTAAGAAAATCAATCGAGATTCAATATGGCAGACTTGAAGATGGCGTCCATGACAAACATACCCTGTAACTGGTAGCGTCTTCCACCCAATATCCGAAGCATTTCTTTTAGCAACTTAAAAATAGAAGGGTATTTCCATACTTTTTTTTATCATTCTCCAGAAACAAGAATCTCACTTTTATATCATCGATACATTCCAAAGGAATTGCGCTCGAGTTGTCAAAATTTGCATGTGCACATATTTTGACATTCTAAACATGACGGAAGAAAAACAAAACAAAGGGCAAGTAAATAGTATAACGTTTTCCTGTACTGATAATTAATAACATTTTTATGTGGAAAATATGTAAAACTAATATTTACAATTAAATACCAATGCAATTTGGTACTAACTCGCGTGGTTGACTCTTCAGACTTCCAAAACCGACCAATTTACAAAGGTAGTAAGTTTCTTGACTCACATATGGCCACGTGATCTGTTATTCGCTACATGCCCAAATAAGGTAGTTGATTATTACAAACGTAGTAAGAGATCTCCTGATTTAGAATGCTGAAAATCATTTATTTTTGAAATTTGTTTTCCTTAGGTTTGAGCTCTGGCCGAATATTTAATGGAACAGATGCAGATTTAGGTAAGTTGAAAAGTGATGATTTTATTTTTTCTAGAATTATCCAGAAACATACTTAATGGGGTGAGTTCGATTGAATATTTATACGAGATGAACTGAAAGCAGATGCTTATTATAGGATCTAGTAACAGCGTTCAATCAGCCATAACCAGTAGCAGAATCGCATTACAGCTTTGTTGGATAAACGAGGAAGCAATGCAGATTATCATCCAGAGGCACATCGTATCCGCAAACAAACTTTTCATGTTATTTCATTGAAAAGTGCAATTACGTCCTTAACTATTAATTAAACCACATGTGCTCAATTACACTTTTACGTTTGAAAAGATTTATAGGACAGGAATAAATAGTGAGGATGCAAGCAATTGAAAGATTTAAATGCAAAGACGACATAAAAGTTGCACTGTAAAACGAAAAATTACGTTTATCGTTCGGTTATAATACGAAACATAAGCAAGTAATATTTTGTTTTAGGACAAATTAAACTTTAGTGTGTATTTTGTGCTACATCAGTTTCTTGTTGTTTATAACATATTTAAATCAAAATGTTATTTCGACATCCACCAAGCAAACCTTCGTTTTAAAACCTTTTAATTCATAAACATTGCACAGTATTATGCACTCTGAAATGTAAACAATAATAGTCATTTTCAATAAATAACAATCTAAATTTATAAAAGGTCTGGTGGGGTGCTCTTTGATCAATTACTAAACATACTAATTAACGATGTAAGGGATCAACGAGCACAGTCCATTCAAAATCGAAGCTGACATTTGAGCATCATAATTTTCTACGAAGAGCTCTGCAATTGCATTGAGGTATGAATTGCAAAAGAAAGCCATGTATATATGCATTGGTTTCCAGAAATTTTGAAGATCAGGCATAACCATCCTCCTATTTGAAATTTCAAAGTTGTGTTTAAAGTGCTGTCTTTCATGATAACGAAGGAGGATCGTATGGTTACGGGTTGTGGTAAATGTTGAAGTAGGTACAGGGAAAGAAGGCAATACTCATTTTTTCAATATTTAATTTGAACTCGAAACAAGTACTATAGAACGATAGCGAACAGCTAGGAAAGCTTCAAATCCAAAAGCTCGAATAATCCCCAAGATATAGTGGTTTTTGGATTATTAAATAAATTGAACTAAATGGAAGAGTAAGAGTTTTAAACGTGCTTTAGGAGACCCTTTCATGGACATTCTTTTCCTTTCCATGTAATTGCCAAATATGGTCACGAACTCATGTAAGAAGTGTTTCACAACGATGCCAGATAATGTTAATGAAGCGTCTAGCAGATCCATTCTTATCTGGCTGGTGGAGAGTCTTTGTCAGATGTTACGAGGGGAGGGATAACGCAACCCAAGCGTTGACTCAGAACATCCTATAAATTTGCGATATGATTAAGATCTGGGTACGAGTATTCGCATATTGAGCTCCTAGAAGAACTAGTCGTCTCAACGTGCTCTGTGTCGATGGTCATTAACAGCTCTCAAGGTGTATATCCTTTTTTTTGTATATATATCATAAGGAGTCATCCCTTCATCTTTCGGGTGTCATGATTTCACGTGGGAGCAAATACAGTTTGGAACGTTCTCAATAAAACAAAACAGGACTTTTGAGCCTCCTGACATGTCCAAAATGTTGGAGAAGTACTAATATGTCTCTTGCTCTTTGTTACCCATGTTTGGGCCAGAAACTTACTTAATAAAACAATGGGAACAGTGATTTTAAAGTTTCGTGATATTCAAAGACTAACGTAAAATTACTTATTTGAAATTGCGAGTATAAGAAGTATTTGAAAATCTTGGACACAATCAGCTGATTTCAGTCTTTCTAGAAGCAATTATAGTGTAGTAACATTTCAAGGCTTACCAAAATGGTTTGAATTTGTTCGGTACATTCAAACCAAAGACCAACATCGTTATTTTAGTGGTTCTTTCATTAAGCTCATAATATATAGCACCATCTAAGGTTAACTTTGCGGTCTTCCTTGCACATTAAATATGTTGTTTTGTTAATGATACTTTATATTATCATGTCGATTTTCGATACTCGCGTTACGTCATGTACCTTTTAAGTTTGATAAAGTCTTTGCAAGAAATGAAAGGTATATCACGCAAAACCCGAGGAGGATACTTAACTATATTGTATTTTACTGCTGATCAAGTTACTAAATACGTTCAATTGTTATTTAACTCATGCCGATAGAAGTACAAGGACTTAATTTGATTGGAAAATTAAAACGCCACATAAATGTCTATGTATTTCACTCTATGTACATATGTATGGGAATCTAGATACACACTCTTTTAGTAGCCGTACGTGGAAGGACAAATAATTCTTCGAATTATAAAAATGGAGTTAGCATTTTTTTAAATCGAAAATCTGGTTTTCTGTAATTTCCTAGGGCCTTTAATCTGATGTTTGTACCTGATAGATTCTATTTTGGAATCAGAGCGTGTAAAGTACATCGAGAAGAACCAACTGAAGTTAGTGTTGATGCAATAATGTTTATTTAAATAAGTTTAGAAAGGATGTTACTTAATCTTACCTAAAAACACCATATAAATCTTTCGGAACAACTTTCCTGTAGATAATGCTATATGTCTATTCCAAATCACGACAACTGGTCCCGCGAAAACACACCCCGCGACAACTTGACCCGGTCAATTCGCCCCACTACAATTCGTCCTCTGCGACAATTAGTCCCTACGAGAACTCGTCCCATGACAACCTGTTTCTACGACATTTCGTCCCACGACAACTCGTCCCACGACAATTCGTCCCTATGACATCTCGTCCCACGACAACTCGCCCCGCGACATCTCGTCCAACGACAAATCGCCCCTCGTCGAAGAGATGCGATTGCTTCATAATATATCTATAGTAAAAAAATGGTTGTCATTCCAACATCTAAGGCTCAGGCCGGCATAAGGGAAGCGGGAAGGTGTCGCCCAGGGCCTGGTACCATCACAGTATTTTCCTGGTGTGATTGAGGAAGACCATGAGTCAGGATAGTAGGTCTGTGTGATCCCACGACCTTCCGAATGCTAAACGAATGCTCTACCGGTCAGCCATGGCCGGCCGCTTGATAACATATATATTAATAAATACGAACATTTTAAATGAAATATTATACAGATGGACCAGTAGAAAAGTCTGTACGACTAGACAAAGCTTTTATGAAAATATTCTTTTAAAGAAAGATAGATGAGTAGGAGGAGAATGAGTTATGAAAACACCAGAAAAGGTTGACCCTAACCGGGAATTGAACACCGGATCCCCCGAGTAGTAACAGGATGTGCAACTTAGTACATTAACCGCGCACATACTGAGCAGCACCTTGACCCTGATCTTTCAAAGACGTTCGTTTGATACTTCGCGGCAACATGCAGTGGAAGTTATGCGAAAGCTTCATTACACATCTAGGCATAAATATGCACATTAAAAAAGAATTCGTGAAAACGAGTCCAGTAGAAACGGATGGTAGATGAAAAATGTTCTACAGAAATAACTCCCACAAGAAATACATAAGAAGGAAATAGCGATTCTCTTTTGTTCGAACTTTATAAGGAAGAGAGGAATGCGAATGCTTCATAGCATATGGTTTCATGCAATGGTTTCTTAATTGTTCTGTTCTTCTCATGCAGGAAAATTTACATCAAATTTGTAACTTACCCGAAAGAACATAGCGAATCAAACGGATTTCAAAGTTGAGACAAGTTTGTTATGAAAACCGTACCGCATCATTTTTGGCTTGTTTGCCCGCCGCTTGACGTATCGTATGTCGTAAATGATTCAAGGTCGGCATTGTTATGACAATACTACTATTTTATGTAGTCCTATAACTTATGTAGTATATATCCTATGCTTCTGGAGTGGTTAAAGCCTGTAACTCCTTGTCAACAAAGGAAAGCCGTGCTGAGTGCGTCATTCTATTGGATTCTACTGGATGTTGAATTCATAATTTACACCATATTATGCAAGACAATTTTTTTCCTTTTTAGTTTTAAAGCAAACTCAAATTTTGTATTTAATCTGGAAACGAGACTTGAAGCCCGAACTCTTGGAGCTGGTTATAGTATTTTGTGTTTGTTTTGGCCTGACTTTTGGTCCAGAGTTTGTACAGCACTTGTGCTGCGATTGTTATTATTATTATGTTTAATAATAATAGTAATAATAATATAATACTTCGTTGATATTGTTGTGTATGTAGAAAATATCTACTCCTTGTTTGTGAAAGCAACTTTTTAATGGTGGTAGTTGTTTTATTCCTGCTGACATCTTCAACTGTCTCATGGAGTTGGAAGGATAAGCCCTACAGTTATCTGGTTAGTTGGATTCTGAACCACTTCATGTGTTTGATCTCTACGGGGTTGAACATGTGGCTACGTGCATAAGAGATGATCGTGATAGCCACTTCTGTATCT
>JAGDQP010037653.1:0-18525 GCA_022664845.1 Lepisma saccharinum
AACTGATTATAACCTCTCAGAGGAACGTTTATTAAAATGCACTTTCGTTGACTAAAGTCGTACGTCGTAATACTGAGAAGTTGGCTCATCTCTACTAATGCATGAGTCGTCTAAATAGACGATGCCCGCTTAATGCTCCCGAAGCCCGTCGGGGAGAAAGAAAATAAGCCAATGGACGTCTTCAGTATTTCCCATTCGGCTGTGTTTATGCACTATGAGCTATATCCATGGCATAAAAATTCCAAGAAAGTTTGTTCTCCATTTGTTGCAACTCCGTTAGGAAAGCTTTCGAAATTTTGATCTGAAGGGTACTTTTCATCTTAACGTCGGAAATGTGGAAACGATGAGAACAAGGTGCGTGCTCCACGGTCTACTTCAGGTTTTTCATGTTCATTTATTTTTCCTCAAGCAAGCGGAAGCCGAAACAGAGGCAATAACGGAAATGGGTACGTAACAATGAGAATGAGAACATGGAAAAAGTAAACAAATTTAAATACTTGGGAGCAATATGTGACAAGCAAAAAAGTCGCTTAGCATCGGGTAATACATGTTTCTATTCAGTTCAGAAACTCCTAACCTCGCGATTCATATATATATAAAAAGTCGAAATTGAAAATATAGAGAATGGTTATTCTGCCGGTAATACTTTACGGTTGCGAAAGAGATGAACGTAAATTACGTGTGTTTGAAAATAAGGTTTTGAGACAGATATACGGGCAGAAACGGGACGAGATGACTGGAGAATGGAGGAGACTGCATAATGAAGAACTTCACGGGCTGTACGACTCACCTAATGATGTAAGAATAATGAAATCACGATGACTAAGATGGGCAGGCCATGTAGCTTGGATGGGAGAAAAACGAAGATTATATTCCATCGTGGTTGGAAACCGGAGAGAAAGATATTGTTGGGAAGACCGAGACGATGTTGGGAGAACAATATTAGAAGGGATCTTCGAGAAGTAGGTGTTTGTGATGAAAACTTGCTTGATCTTGCCCAGGATAAATCCCGATGACGAACGTTGGTTACTACGGCGGTTGAATTTGCATGTTCCGTAAGCCATAAAATAAGTAAGATGTTTATTTGACGAACAGCACTAAAATTATGTCTGGGCGAACAGCGGGCAACTTTTAATTTCCAATTCTGTAGACAGGATCGGGATTTCATCTTCATCGCTTCTGAGTTTCTCTGATTATTTTAAGTATGTATGGGTGTGGTAAGATAGGATAATAATTGTATGGGCGATAACAGCACTATGGCTTATGCCCTTCCCGATATGGGTGTGGTATGTGTGTGTCATAAATGTGGTATGCAGCACAACAAAGCACTCCGAGAAGTTATTCTTCGGATACCCCTAGTCCAAACCAGTAGAATGTCAGTATTTTATCGTTCATGTAAATAAAGAGAAACGTTATACGTATACGTATAAGCGTACGTTATAAGCAAAATCCCCAAAGTCTCTGTTAAGGTAGTCCATTATCACTTTTAAAGTTGCATAATTACTAAGCAGCCTCGTCAAGAATTAGTATTTTTTTTCGTAAAAGGCGTACGAGAAAAATAATAAATAATGTCGGGAAAAGTACAAAAAAATGAAAAACGCTTGTTACGAAATAATAAATGTTAGATTTGAATTATCGTTAATGGAGACACTACGCCAAAAATAACACTATAGATAGGCACTGAAAAAAGTCCAGTATTTACAAACAGTTATTTTGTAAAGACGATGTATACAAGTGAAAAAAAGATTGGGAACCACTGATTTAAGCCATGAATATTACACCTAGGCTTCTTGACAAGATATAGAACACCCAAAAGGCCTTATATATACATATAAACTTAAAAGTAGACTGAAGATAATCGTGCTTTTTAAATTGAACTGTATTTATGGCCTTTAGGCATCTAAGGCTCAGGCCGGGATAGGGGAGGGAAAGGATTCAGGGTGTCGGCCAGAGCTTATGTTCAAGGTGACATCCCGGCATTTGCCTGGTGACAGGAAAAACCCTGAAAAAAACTGTCAAGGTGGTCTATCGCCAAAGTGACACTAAAAAATCGAATGTTCTCCAATAACACATGTCATCTTTTGATGCATCTTGTGTGCTAAGAAGTGAAAAATATGCGTAGGAGCTAGGTTACAAAGAATTGTTTTAACATCATCTATTAAAGAGTCAAGAAGTAGAGAGAGAGAGAGAGAGAGAGAGAGAGAGAGAGAGAGAAAAAGATTAGTGTGTATAGTTTTATGTCTACACTATGAAAAATATCAAATAAACGGCGAAGATCGGAACAAACTGTATCGACGAATAGTGCATCGGGCCAAAAATTGGCACAGGAGGCAACAACCCTGCTACTCATACAGGTCTATGTATACAGAAATTCTATCAGCCCCTTGTACTACTACTAATTTACTAAACAATAGCCAATCAGACTGGAAATTTGACATGGCTGAACTTTCTACTATGCACGTTCAGTGCAAGAAGAGTTTTAAGTGCCATACTGAATATTTTGTTTATTCCGGTTCCCAAAATAAATTTGTACCAAAGATAGATTGCATTTAAATATATACTTTAATCACAAAATAATTATTTTTCAAGGTCGAAGGTTATACCACACAACCTTGAAATGAAAACAGCAGTAATTTTCCCTGCAATAGTATTTATCAAAACTATGTTCCCTTAGCTTTAAAAGAAGCCCAAGATGGAAGCTCTACCACAATTAGAAGATAAGACTTTTTTTGATCTTGTACGCACATTTTTTTACGTTTCTTCTCATGGTGGCAACCCTGCTGTATAAATACCGTGCATCACGGATAGCTAATATTTTACATATGTGCATTACTTCCTTTCATCAAGTGTCCTACAGCATTTCATGTAAAGTTGAGATTGTCGGGTTGAAAAGAGCCTTTTCTGTGTTGACCTGGCACGGAATATACCAATACAACTCTCACGAGATTCTTTGTGATAGTGGGTTGCCTTGTTTACTAGTATACCTGGATAATTAATCGGTTTTGACACTGCCTGTAAAACAAGCCACGAAAATAACTTCATTTTTCGGTCATGTAATACCCAGCACGAAACATCACCTGATAAAAGTAACCGTTGCAACGCCACTGAACGCAATTACCTGCAATCGGCCATCTAAGCTCCTTGGAATGGTAACACATTTACTAGGTTGTCCTGGGCAACTCAATGCCTTTTCCAATTCTTCTATTGCACCTTTCTTTTTCTTCAGTTTTTTCACCAGAGAGTCCACGGCTTTCTCTGCCCACTTCTCTTCTTCGTCTCCTTGTTTCCACCCCAACAGCTTCTTTACAGCAGGACTTGTAAACGAGAACAGGCTATTCAGGGACGACATAGGCCCCGAACCCGATGATTCAGCTTCCTCGGGATCCATTATGGATAATGGCATTAAAGGTGGGGATGAACTGGGATCTCCTGACCAGTGATAGCTCCAAAAGCCTGCGAAGAATATTAAAACAATAAATAATCAAGAAAATAAAGAAAAATGAGATCAAGGTTGACAGTACAACTATATTTCATATTGTTTACAAATGACTACGGTGTGATACACAAAAATAACTTCTAAATATCTGGTTAGAACTACATTTAAAATAATTTCTAAACTTTACCATAAAATCCCATTTTCTCCAGGGCATTCTGTACAGTCGGACACACAAAATGGGCCATCTCGTGAAAACTGCTGTTAAAAACTAACTAACTAACTCTATGGCTTATGGAATTTTTTAAATACCGGATACAGCGGAACATATTTTTCTGAAATCGAATAGACATCCTTAACTGATGGAAACAATGCCTAAGTCGAGCGTTGGTTTCACAATATTCACACTAAAATTGCTTTAAATTAATACCATGTGGTATACCGTCACTGACGAAGAAATGAAAACCACACGCTGACCTTCCCCCTTCAAGAAACCAAGAGAAAGTAAGCTTACCTTCAAACATGGTAGACTTCCTCGTTGCCAGCGAATCGTTTAAAAAATGGCGATTAAGAACACAAGTTTCGCCAGCCAAAGTACTGAATTCACCGTGTGAAAAAGGTAGGTTAAAAAGTTGAGGGAATAAACCCTTCCGTAAATATAGACTGTCACTGCTCCTTCTGACATTGACCGAGAAAGGACAGTGACGAAGGCTATATTTGCGGAAGGCTTTATTCCCTCAACTTTTTTCACCTGATGAAGCCAATGCATTGGTTGGTTAAACTTGTGTTTTAACTGCCATTTTGTTCGACGAATCGATGGCAGCGACGAAAGTGCACCATGTTGAAAGTAAGCTTAGAATTTGGTCCTCGCCAAGTAAGCCTACATATGATCAGAGGAAGTAGTTTACAGTTCTATCCAGACACTCGACATTTTCATTCCCATCATAACCTTCCTTGTCTTCCCATGCATACTTTGCAGAATTTAAACATTTTTTAGCTTATATTTTGGTACCAAGCAGCTGCTGCTAACCTGGTAAACATTTGGCTTAGGTCCTGGGAACGATTCCAGTGGCAGCTGATTCTGACAGGTTTTCCCTGTTACACTAGGCAAATGCTGCCCTTCAAGCCGTGGCCTTGCCAGACTTCCCACATTCTTTTCCTATCATATCCCAACTTGAGCCAAAGTTAAATCAAGGCCACAAATACAATTTAATCACGGTGACCATTCGTTCTCATTTTGGTCGGACAGCCCTGCTCTCGATGGTCATGTTCTGTGTCCGGTTCAACAGTCTAGCCGAACGGTGATTTTATTTGTCTCATTCAACAATATTTAACTTCTTATCATCGTGATGGTTACTGTCTCAGACATTTTCATTACATTCTATAGAATTCCACTACCAACGTACGTTAGTAACTACAGTGAACTAATGTTACTGATGGTTCGAACAAAGATCAAGCCTCCTACCTACGCTAGTTTTACTGTCTGTATCTTTATTCATTTAACTCACCTAATGAAGATTCACTGGATCAAGTGACTACGGTTTTCATTAACGTGTCCAGACAGGAATTTAATGAATTGCAAATTACAAAAGCATTCATTTCTACTGAATGCGATTAACTATTAGAATAAAGTGCTAGTCCAGCAAAATTACGGAATAAAGAGTCTAGGTTAAGCCTATCAAGCAAATATCTCAGTTGTAATTTTCCTCTTCCTAAGAATGAAGCTTCTTAGGAACAATCCTACCTACTTTTAACGGAGAATTTTGACAAAGCTCGGGTTTACATCCAAAGCCAGTGATGAGCCACAGAGCAACAAACAGGGTGGTTCTGAGTCTCTGTATCAGAGCTTTAATTCGGCTCCTGTTGCACTTAAGAGATATCAAAAAAAAATTTACTTACCAAAGTGGACACGCAGAATCACATAGTGATATTTCTGAGAGCAGTGGTGTCCCGGGAATAAATTTTAAGGGCAAGGGGGGGCTTAAAAATGTTAAATGGTAAGAGAGCTTAATTTAATTTTTCTTCCTTTGAAACAAACGCAACAAGAAAATTTTCGATGGCTCATACCGTTTGGCAGCTACAAAAGTAATAAGTAGGTTAGCAATAATATGGGGACGATGGATTTCGGATGCAATAACTCAAAGGTCATTTAAAAATTTTTACATGGAAACAGGGTTGATCTTGTTTTCTTAGAAACATTTTTTTAGGAAACTCTTTTTATTATCTGGTATATTACAAGATATAAAAAAGGGTTTCCTCTAAAAGTTGGTCAAAATTCAGTGTGTTTCAAATTGAGCAAAAGCAGACCCTGTTGCAATTTAAAGTTTTGAAGTTGCCCCCCCTAGAGTTATTCCTCAGATGGCCAATGTTTTCAGTAACATCACCATGTGATCCTGCATGTGCACCTTGCAATGTACATTTTTTTGTTTCGAGGATTTAAGTTCAATCGGAACTGAATTAAATAACTGCTACACACACTCAGAACCAACCACCCTTTATAATGCCACTCAGCACGAAAACGCCTTCTATTAATATCTTGAATTCCCAACACTATAGATGTAGGACTACGTATCTACAGCAATGAAGAAAGCTAAATAACAAATGGGAGTAAATGAAGTGTAAGCTGATAAAATTATTTTCGTACTTCTGTTTTTGTTAAATCCACAAATATTACATTACAAATGATCTACGAAGACTTTTCCAAAACCATCTTAAAATACTTTAACATGATCTTTAATCTCAAAAACCCTTGGTGGGAGGGAAACTTGGATGGTATCTACTAATTCTGTGACCTGAAATTCCCTGACTTTTTCCAGGTTTTCTATATTTTTTTCCAAATACCCTGACTTCTTAGTATAGTGGAACATGTAAATTATACACAGTTACATTTTTTTTAAAAATCCCACCACCACCCAGTCCAAACACCTTGAACATTATTGGTATTTCACAAGTAAAAAAAGGATTTCTTTAAAATAGAGGATTTTAATACATTGAAAAAATCCGGTCAGCAATGAGAATCGAACCACGACCTTCGCCTTAGTGGGGCAGTGTTCATACCAACTGTGGACAGGTTCACCTCAATTTTCCCTGAGTTCCCTCATAAACTATAGTATTCACTGAGCATTCCAAGTTTCCCAGGGTAAAAAATGCACAGAAAAAATCATAAACATAGTTCCACACTAAAGCAACCTGCACCTGTCCAATTATTGTAGCAATTATACACAAAATAGTCTTAAAACAGAAAGGACTAAAATCAACCCAATGTATAATCAATTGTGGCGAAAGTTTATCCTTACCCCTCTAGACAGTGTCTGGCATGATCCAGTAATTGCAATGCTTCGTGAAGGTTAGTTGTGGTTCCGTCATCTCCATTTGTTCATGTTGACGGCTGAGTGCACTGTCAAAAGGATATAATTCTCACTGTTAACAACATACTGAAGTTAAAAAATAATGCTCTAGAACAGTGATGCCCATAAGACACATTAAAATTTAGACAACTAGGGCATCCTTTGATATGAATAGCATACAAATCGTAAGCAAAGTTTAATTGCAGCCTTTAAGCGCTAATATCGCAAACGTAAGAAAATGCTTCCCACATGTTCTGTAACAATTACTAATTTCCTTTCCAGTGACTTGATGGCTGTCAATGGGATTTATGGTATTAGTATGGGTTGCAATCTGTCCTTTCTCTGTTGAAAAAAAAAAAAATAGTATAGATTAAGGAGAAATAAAATAAAACCTTCTTTTGACATGTTTATGGTAAACAAATGTAGCGGGTCGGAACTGGGCCACGGGACGTAGTTTGGGCATCACTGTTCTAGAACTATAATGGTGACTTACAGGCAAAACACTCGACAACGGAAGCTCCACAAAGCTTAGTTACCAAAATGAGAACAATGATATACTGCAAAGTCAAGTGCACTACACTAAATTCTTAAGAGACCTCAGTACTGTCACCCCCGCTTTTTTCGAAATGTTTAAAAATAAACAAATGAAGAGCAAGACTAACATTTTGGAAAGCGGCCCCAATAATGTTTCAGCATACCTATCAAATGGACTAACCCTCAATTTCAATGAGAAATTATGAACACATGAGTTGTTACGTACTACTTGATGGGGTTTTTAATTTCTCCCCTAAATAAAGCTGTTTCAAAATATGTATTAGTTCATTTGGTGGGTGCTAATCATTATTTTTGGGTTGCTTTTGAAAATTTGAGTATAGTTATAAATTTCCAGTTGTTCGAATTTTCCAAGCTGCTTTTAACAAATAAACACTGTTACTTATTTCTTTGGTACATTATCTCTAAGCAACAAATATATACGAAAGGAGTGAAATGTACGTAGTACAGAAATGCAGTAGGGAGTAGATTGTAGCTGTAAATCGAAGTGTTATGAAAACAATATGCTCAACTACTTGCAACAACAATGAATTCATATGAAAGATTATGCTTTACAAAACGCTCTCCTAAGTTTTTTTTTTTTCCTTTCTCCTAATCATTTTCTTCCCTTATACCTAATATATATATCTGCAAACTTGAAAGGGAAGCATGATTGCTAACATAACAAGAGTAGTCCGAACAGACACCATACCGGGTGTCCAGCCGCCCTCAATGACAGAGACGTAGTGTACGAGACTACTTTTCTAGTACAATTTCTTCTGAAGTGAGTCTCGTAGGGAGAATATTCCAATATATTTATATTGTTGTGCAACCACAGAAAGAAAACTATTATACTGTAGCTACCCCAAGAGGGTAACAACTACTCATTGAAATACTTTGTTTTGCGTTGCCATAGCCTTGAAACGAACTAAACACGGGTTCATTTCCATACACGGTCGCCGCAATAGCAAAAATTACCAGAGAAAATACCTATTTCAAATGTTTTTAAACCATGAAATCTTGGGGAAAAAAAAAAAACTTCCCTGTACTTTTTGTTAAGAAGATTTAAATAAGCTCAAAAGAACTGCAATAAACGGGGAACTATTTGCACGATGGAGGGAACAAAGGAAAAGTCAAACGCGACTATGAAGGGAAGTAGTTCTCGTAACAATGACCTGTACGTATGATACTGGACTGGTAGATGCACTTAGTGATAATATAGCAAGAATAAAATTAGCTTGGAGAAGTGTACGGTACTCAATCCCCGCCCTAGGCAAGGAGGACCATTTCGAAGGGTATTTAGCTGAATATATATTCACGCATTCAACTCGAAAGCGTGACGTTGATAAATTTCTACTGGCGATCTCTCAATTATATCCACCAATACTATAAGGAACCGGTAAGTTTATTGTAGGAAGTAGGGGAGTTTTAGGGATCCCCATCCCCGGCTATCATGTTTCTTACTTAGTGATCACTCCAGTATCGTTATACAACAGGTCAATGGTATTACAGTTGAGAACAAATGAAATGAGTAACGCGCGAAACGTTTACTGGACGCGTAGTAATACACAGTACATACGAATTCCCTCACATTATTTATGGCCTTCAGGCCACCTAAGGCTCTGGACACGATAGGGGAGGGAAAAGGATACGGGAAGATATCGAAAAGGGCCTATGTTAAAGGTGCCATCCCAACATTTGACTGATGTCTGAGGAAAAATCTGTCAAACTGGGATCGAACCCACAATCTCCCGAATGCTACACCACTGAACTATGGCGGCTCGATACAGTACATTGGAGATTTGCTGTCCCGGAAGGTGAGACATTCTTTCACTTAACAGTTTCAATTTATTATCGGGAGGAAAGAGGTTTACGAATAGATATAATAACTTGTTTAGCAGAGGTAGTACATACGGAGGGAAATTCCATTTCGTTCTTTTTTTTTATATGTAATAATACGTTTTATACAAATTATCGCTGGTGACCCTGTATGGAAGTAACGCCCAAAACACTACAAAAATACCGAACACATTACCTTGTGTCCAAGGATGTGTGACCGACTCACGTAACATCTTTTACCCAATGTGGACATGTTTCCGAAGTTGGTGGATACTCTTTGAAAAAAAAAAAAAAGTGATAACGGGCGATAAAATGTAGATGCATCACGAACACTAAGAGACAAACCTAACTCTCTCTTTCGCTCGCTCGGCTTTACTACAGTAATAAAAACAATGTTCAGGGTAACCAGCTACGGAACTGCAGCCCATAATGTTCCATGAAAGGTACTTTGCATGATGTTTAATCAGTGTTATGGCTATAAAGAAAATACTAGTATTTCCAGGTGTCTTCAGTGGGGGAAATGACAGAAAAAGCTAATATCAAGAATTATTCCGTACTTCCATACGCACAGACAGGCATGTAACTATGCAGAAAATAGTATGATAACCCCGCGAAAATAATTAATTCGGAAAATATGCACTCCAGTCCCTTCGGGTATGGTGACGCGGAAGAATACTAATGGCAGCGAATATTCCTCATACCCTATTGTAATTTCATTTGCCGAATTTCGTCTTAAGTTTGTGACCATT
Organism: Lepisma saccharinum; assembly: GCA_022664845.1. NCBI lineage: Eukaryota > Metazoa > Arthropoda > Insecta > Zygentoma > Lepismatidae > Lepisma > Lepisma saccharinum. Next base: position 9,900 of record JAGDQP010037653.1, read on the forward strand.
GGAACGTGGAGGTTAGGAGCGGTCATATATCTTTACATTGTTTACTCTCAGAGCCCGTCAATACGCGCGTGAAAGAAAATGGAACACATCCCCACCTGTGGCGGATGCATATATAGTCCCACGTATATTTACGTATTTCACCCTGATAACACTGGATCATGACTAATTTAATTTGCGTGGCAATACTCTTTTACACACTTTGGTAACATAACCTTTCTCCTGTAAATTTTACTTCCTTTGATGTAGATAAAGCAAAACGAACCCAATTATTCTTATATTAACAATCAAATACTAATTACTAACATAGCTTCAAGCAAGAAGATACACTGGGGAGAGTCGCATATTGCAACGAAGTGTGTACATTATTCAAGTCCCTTCTGCATGACAGCATAGCACTGAGCATGAAAAATCGAGTGAGTGCTTAGATTCACAACTAACCGGACCAGGCGAATTACACCAAAATTTTAAAACTGCATATATTTAACTACACTCCAATGATGATATACAGTATACTGTTTATATCCGTTCATTTTAAATACTAAATGTCAGCTTAAAGCATGGAAACCAGAATATTCAAACATTATTTGAAATGCATAACGAAAACTTCATAAATAAACCAATTTATTACTGCATCACAATGTACTACTATTCCATATTGTCTCAATGTGAAATGTACATTACTTATATATGATCAAAATGCCTTAACTATATTTTTTCAGATATGATTTAAGTTCATGAAAGATTCGCAAACCTGAAAGATGAGTAATAGTTCTGTATAATCTCATCAATGCTCTAGCCATAACCAGGGTACTTGAGAGACCATGTGAACACAAATAATTACATGCATACAGCTGTTAGCAACTCGAAACAGCATCATTCGATGTTTAAGGAATTCCTTTAAGCACCCACTCGTGCAGAGAAAGGTCATTGTTTAATCTAATCAGCCAAAGTTCACACTTCATATTATCTACACCTTTCTGGCGACATAATGTCTACCGACTTAATGTTATTATACGAAATTACAAAAACAAATTAAACATACACACACTTACCACATGCACCTTTGATATTTCTTTCCACCACTTCCCTGTTTCAAAAATCAATTTAAAATCAGTCCTTCAAGTGTGAATTATGAACACCTTTCAACCCTTATACCAGAAACGCCTATTTCACTGATGCCACAATTTGAGCCTGGCGACTGCAAGACGGCAAGTCTTGTATATCACTCCGCAAACATGGTATGGAAGAACCATAACAAAATTGATCTTTACAAAAGTTTTTCTGGTTAGTTCTCAGAGTTATTGCAAAACCTTTTACTGTCATTACATTTTCGCATCAATTATTAGACTTTAATTTTAACTCATAGCCAACCCTATAAATTTCTTCCCATAATCCCATCTATTTTCTTTAGCGGATTTACTTAACCAAACAAAATGCGTGACGTCACACACACACACACAGGGAAAGGCACATAGTAACGATGTTGTATGTTAACTCTGCAGCTACGGGATCCTTTGGCTGCGGTAATACATTTCAAACTGCTAGTAGCGCCTCTAGTGTTTGAAGGCGTGTTTCAAGCGCAAAGAAATAACCAAATATAATAAGAAAAACGTATTTATTGAGTACAAGAATTGCAACTCTGCGGCCAACCCTTTACAACGGAAATATAAAATATGTGCTGCTCGTTAATATCGAAAATTTGAGAACAGAAATAATAGGTGAAGAATAATTTTAGCATAAATAAATATCTTGGTTCATTTGGTTACTTTTCAAGTGAAAGTTAACTGTTGTAAGGAAGTTTCTAACTGCAGATGGCAGCACAAAGCTTTCTGTTTCTGTATAGTAAGAATCAAACCAAAAAGTTCTTTCAGGCTCGGGCTGTTAAACAGTTTCTATTCTATGGTAATGAAAAGAATGGTGACGAATAGTCGGTGTATGAGTATCGTTTTGAGTTAGATGTACAATCGTTAGAGAGACAATTAGCATGTAATCGTGATGGGAAGAATCATGAGTAATAGTAATAGAATTGGAACTTCTTTTTAGTACAACATAATTATGTCATTTTCGCTGATCTAATGCAATTTCAATGTTCAAGAAATGAACATCTTGGCGCGTAAATTGCGCAAATCTTTGAAATTTATTTTTACATTTCAGCTAACACGTTATACATGATTATCTCAAGTGTGTTATTACCGACAGTCTCTTATAACTATTTAGGTGCAATTTCTGTGATAAATAGGGTGACCAGAAATTTGTTAACACAAAAGAATATACCATAACTAATACACTATACAGGCGTTCATGCAAGCATACACAATATATGAAAGTTTGGTTGAAGCAGGCCAAAAGCCAGCCCTCGTGGTCCAGGAGCTAACGTCGCGGACTTTGGGTCGGCAATGGGTAGGTACGCGGTAACGCGGGTCCAAACACCGTGGCTGACCATCCCGAGTGAGGTTTTCCAGGGATTCCCTTAGTTTCACTAGGCGAATGTCAGGATGGTACCTTAAATAAGTCCTTGACTAACTTCCCCATCCTCTACCTACCTCATTTCGGCTTGAACCAAAGGTGTCGAAAGGGCTTAAATAATTTAAAAGCAGACAGAAAATAAAAAAAGTTGTTATATTCTGTCCCTGTACCTACTCAGAAGTTCAAAATATAGACCAAAAAATTCAATGGTTATAAAAATTTTAGTTTTTCATAAATATTTCAGTCTGAAGCAGTTTCGACTTCCCTTATTGATTCGATAATTTTTAAGCTGCTGTTTTCGTTTCTTTACATTCTTCTAGCCTACACCATGAACTAATCATCTTTCGTCATAGGCGAAGTTCACCTAATGTTCCTCGAAAAAGTTAGCAGATTCTACAAAAATCACTAGAACAAAAATGGATAAATCGCCACAGCAGCTCGAGCGATCTGGTAATATTGACACTTTAGCTTTGTATTAAAAATGCAATTGAAAGTCCTGTACCTGCACTTTCTCTCTCATTAGATTAGATTATCTTTTATTGTTAACTAAATTTCTTGTATATATAATAAATTCATAATTTAGAAATTTGCCAGACATTCAATTACAAATTAGTTTAGAACTTATAAATATAAGGAAAATAGTATAATTCAATATATTTTCGGATACAGAAAAGTAAGCTGAACCTCCTAAAGAGAGTATATCTGGGCATCCTAGTGATAAAGAAGACATAGACTAAATACGATTTTTTAGTCTATGATAAAGAATCTACTTTCAAAGCAAATGTTAACACATGTGAATGTGCAAAACCAACTAGCTTTGCAAGAAATGAAAAACGAGAGATTTTGCAGGCTTCTTTCCTGGAAATAAATTTTGTCTTTCATATGTACAAGGCCGGTAAATAAGGTTACTATTTACCACATTGATCATAAGCTAATATTGAAGTGTTTGATATGAAGAACACAGGAATACTAAAATCTCATAAAAAATGGATATACTAATATTATTAATGGTTAATTAAATAATTCTTTTCTCCTATTTTGCGGATGATTTTTCTCCCTACAACAGTTTCTAACGCGTGGTCTCCTGGGGTTTGTGCAAACAGTCTGTGAAGGTCCTTGAACACAACTATATAGGCTATTTAAAGTAATAGTTTCACACACACACACAAAAAAAACAGTATTTACTTTTGCTTGTGGTAGGCTGTTTAAGTCAGTTATGATTATTAGCTAAAGTACAAGAGAGCAATACTAATAATAATAACACGATATACGAATGTTTTCTTAAAGAATTTGTACTAAAAAGTAAAAAAAAAAATGTTTATGCATGACTAAAAGAAAAGCATGGGGCATATACAGTCATATACAGTCACTTTATACGTTCTTGAAGTGACGCACTCCATTCTTTTCTTTTTAGTCATGCATAAACAAAATTATTTATTTTTCTTTTATTTAGTAATACGTATAGATAATTAAAAGAAAGTATTTTAAAAGCTTTTTAGTTGTTTTCTTTTCGAAGTTATTTTGATGTTCGGATACATTTTCTCAAGCTTAATGTTTCGTGAACCAAATCCTAAAGTGTTCTGCAACCAGGAAAACCCAGGCCAATTGCAGGCTAATATTTATTTTAGGATAAAGAAGTTGAGAATAAAAAAAATATATATTCAAATTTGCTTTTAAAAAATATAAATGTATAGAAATATATGAAAGTAACAATGGAATATAGTATTGTCACCGGACTTACGTCACTCTGTGAAATTTCATCATTCTATGACGTCGGGAAATGAGTTAAATTAACGTTCCAAGATTTGAAGACAGCACGAATCATTGTGAACTAAAGAAGAGAATGTGAAAAAGAGTAAAGTTATTTTTCTTAAAAAAATAAAAAAATACAAAGAACACCACACCAGGATTCGATTCCGGGTCCTTCGTATTAGCTTTCCGACATGCTATCAATATACCAAACTGGCAATTTTAATTCAGCCGCTTGTTGGTCTTATCATAAAGTAAATACATGTATTTACTTTATGGTCTTATTTGTGGTAAAGGAGCAATGTGCCTGCGCGAGAATTGACCCGCTTTAATAGGGCTTTCTGTATTGAGACCCTACTGTGGCCAAGCGCTCGGTATTCTTTATTTTCCTTACAAGGGCTTCTCGCTCCAATATTTAAAAAACTAACACGAGTACTATCAAAAATGTAAGTTCATGGCGCACTAGAACTTACTAATTACTATGAAATGCAATGGACTGCGATCTCGAGATATTGTTCATTAACGAGTGATACGTTTTTAAAGATTATGACGTCATCATTTAATTGAAGTCTCAGCACTCATCAAGCAACAAGATTTCGAGATCGTTGTCCATTGTATTTCATAGTAATTTGTAAGTTCTAGTGCGCTATGAACTTATATTTTTGATAGTACTCTTATTTCTTGAAAAATATTAAAAAGACTGGCTTTTCATGTACACGTTAACCCGTAGTTTACTTGCGGTTTCTATGAGCAGCCAATAGAAATACTTAAACACGTGTTTCAATTCAGACAAACATGAGCATAATACTAAAACTCTTCAGGTTCCACCACACAATCCTACTCAATTTTCGAAAACAGTTTATATACAGGCGTACAGATTTCCAACAAATTGCCTAGTTCTATCGAGAGATCGTCTACTTCCAGGCTATATCAATATGGGCCTCATGTTCAGTTCTAAATCATATTTTTTTCACTGTGCTGCCCTTTTTCTTTATTTAAGTACTAATTTACACGAAAGCTTGCTTTGCGTGCTATTTGAGTGAATAGTCAATTGAAACACGTGTCACACTTACCTTATAATAAAACATGTGTTTCAATTGGCTACTCACCCAAATCGCAAGCAGCATAAGCTTTCATTAAAACCAGCTCTAAGTCCTTATTTCTTAGTTATGTACAGGGCTGTAGTTAAGGTTATATGGAGTACACGCCGCATACCCTCTGATTGACCTTAGCGAGGATTTTCATGAACGCTTGCGATTGGGGTGAGTTGCCAACTGAAACACATGTTTTAACGCTTCCTATTATGTGTTCTACGTGTAACACATATTTCAATTGGCAATTCATCCAAATCGCAAGAAACGCAAACTTTCATGAAAATAAGCCCTTAAACATTTGCGTATACTTTCTACAAAGATACGTATACCATTTACTTCCATTTGGTTTATTTCATTTCCCAATTACTCCGGTGAGATTATAAGTACTCCGGGTTCCACTTGAGAACAAAATATTGAGAAAGGGAAGAGAGACATGATGCTCGTCAGCATTTTATCGCAACGCAATCTGTTGAGTATAGTATTAGTTTTGTAGAAATGCGTATGTAGTGTCCAGTCGATTTGAGTAGAGCTTTTGTTAGCTTGGAAGGTCTCTTAGTGCGAGTCTTGCTTGAGTACTATGAGATTTGACTTCAAAAGTTTTGACTTTTCGATATGGAGTAAGTCTCATAACGAACTGAGCAAGTGAGTGTTATATAGAATCGTACCTGATTGTTAGCTGATATAATGCTTCGAAGTTTTTCGAAAGTCTCAACATGTTTCTACTTCCCTGAATGCAACAAATGATGCATATAATTCTATTATGAATTTAATATAAACATTAATTAAAATTTGATGGAAATATAAAATAAATATTCCGCTTAAAATATTAATAAACTACAAAATTCACATTGTATATCCTGTGAAAATTCTGGGACTACAGCCAGGCTCGGATTTAGGGTTAAAGGCGCCCCATTATAAATTTTGGAGCACCTATTATATACTTAGGTCCTTATAAAGTATTACATTTTCCATATCCCCCCCCCCCCCCAAAAAAAAAAGAAAATCAGCAGCTCACATTCCATGACTACCATGAACTCTAGCGTTCTGAACACGAAGTATCCGGTACTACTATTACCGTGACTACCACCCCAACAAGTGTTAATCTCTCATTATGCCTGATAGAAGTTAGAATCATTGCGCCCCTAAAATTTGGCGCTTTGGGCCCGGCCCTATTTATAAATCCATGCCTGACTATAACACTGGTTATGTCCTAGCCTGACTGTGCATATACCGATAATTTTACATGTAAATAATATTTAGGGTCTTTGCAAAAATTAAGACGTAAATAAAAAATGTTAATGCCACAAAGCGTTAACACGCGTAAAGAACTAAAAATTGGGTCCACATAGTCTTAGACTGAAAGTGGAAGATCAAGATTAACTGGTTCTGCGCTCCCTGGCTTCACATATTCATTAATTTTTTAATGGCGCCGATCAGTCCAGTATCGCTTTTAGATAGCGTCAATGGACAAATCCAACTAAAAAGGAAAAACAACTTCATTCTTTCTTCAAACTTCTTGTCACATTTTGTGGTTGTTTATTTACACAGGAAGCGAACACTCGAGAAAACACGAAAATGATTGCACAGTATTCTATCGTCTGTTCTTCATAAACGAATATTTGGATTACGTCATTTGGAAGATAAATAGCCGCTCTTCACGAAAGCTCTCTTTCACTTATGCTATCCTCCTCCCCTTGATGAGTAGAGACATGTTTGCTGCCATGCCTTCGTTTGTCGAGAGTAAATATGATTATTGAATCGGTTCTTTAGAATTAGGTACCAATCCCAAGACGGGTTGGGTGGAGTTCTGTTCTTCAAATTCTTAACTGGTTCCGGTATTGTTTGCTTGTTTTTTGAGTCCACCGTAATCAGGTGTGAAGAGAGCATAAGATATGAATGAATGAGTAAAAAATATATATAAATGCGAGGCCTGTCTAGAAATTAAGAATATAAATAGATACTTATTACCAACTTATTGCAAATTAACTTTATTTCCCTAAAAACAATTCCTTTGGAAAGTCATACACCGGCAGAGATGTTATTTACATTGCTGGAAAGAGTAGATATACTGGAAGTTTCAATCTGACACGATCTTTAATTGATCCATCATGATATGCTGGATATGTTATAAACAGTTTCAAAATGGTTACAATGGAATTAGGTTTTCATTTTCGGAAAGAGGAAATAGTCACACGGTTAGCTGAAACTAGTCAATCGGATCAATTTCTGGGCCGGTTCACTATTCTGAAAGAATATGTGTTTGAAATGTTAAACAGGATAAAAGCATTAAAATATTTTAAAACTCTCAAATATGAAGTTCTCATAAATAGTTCACTTCCCAAGGAATCTTACATTATAATATGGACTGATTCTAACCACAGAAACCATGGATCTAAATACGGGAGACGGATCTAGCGACCCGAAATTGAAGCCAGCACAAGCCATGAGTACCTGACGGGTGTAATTGATTACAAAGAACAACTGAACTTCACGTTCCGTACAATACCATATTTAAAATATTCCAATCTTCCTCCTCTCTTCCTTCTTCCTCCATTCTTTGCTTCCACACACCCAGGCATAGGCCAACCAATAAGACGCTAGTAAATCCCAATTCACCAGGCAAGATCAATCGAAAACCGGCGTCAAGTTGACCCAGCTTAATTGTATTGGGTCAGTCAATCCGTCTACCGGATTTTTCCACAGAAGCAAGACCGATAACCGTATTAAGATATTGTCACCGAGTCATTTGGGCGAAGATTCGATTCCCCGAGTTAACTCAGTCTGGTGATTTGGGTCAAGATCGGTTTCGGGTCACCAAATTAATTGGGCTTTTCGTGTCAAGTTTCGGACCCGGTCACCGAGTCACCAAATGTGGTTAGTAAAACCTAATATGTATTAATTTAGAGTACTGTTTGCCAATAATGGCTGCCATTAATTTGAACGATGCCTATATTTTGTCAATTGTTTTTAATTGATGTTTAAGTTAAAAGTGCATTTAAAAGTTTTGGTGCAGTGTGAAAAATTGTCCGAAATATTCTTGAATAAAACTGGGTAACCTAATCTGCCTGAAACTTCCAATATATTGCCTAATAAAAATCAGCCATACTTTAGTTTTCAGTGATGGAAACAAAAGAAAAAACTAGAAGCCTGAAGCGAGATTTGAACATGGGTTATTCTGTTAGAAGTTCAGTGTCTAATCAATTAGACCAAGCGTTTCATTTTTTTAAAAAATAAATTTCGTCTGAAAAGGGTGAAAAATTTTCGAATCTAAAAAAGATTACATTTCCAATAAAAAGAGCATAACTTTTTTTCTTTCT
>JAGDQP010037654.1:0-16634 GCA_022664845.1 Lepisma saccharinum
ACTCGTTTAAAAGAGAGAGAGGGAGAAAAAAAAAGTTCAGTTGAAATGTGATGTGTATATTTGGAGTATTTCGCATGATCGAACTTCACTACTTTTTTTTAACTCGCTTCCTCCCACTTATCTGTATCTCATCTGGGAATTCAACGCAACCTACGTTATAACCTCAACACATGGATTCTTCGGTATAAATAAGGTGTTTTTCGTTACAAATAAATATAAACTTTAAAAATTTTGTTGTTTTTCCGTAAACATTTGCCGCATTAATTTGTTCCGTGGCCATCCTTCGGCATACAGACGACTACTCACTCGGCGAGCTTCGGTAATTTTCGCGAAGGGGGTGTGGTCGGTGCCCTAGTTCACGTCGCTGGTTAACGTCAAGTATTTAACACAAATATATAGGCCATTTTCCATCACTAATGTTTAATGAATTTCATTATTTTGAAACGTGTAGATTGAAATTTAAAATCAAGTAATTTTCGTATTGATGGTTTATAATAAAATTAATAAACGGTGTTTTCTTTTCTAAAAAAAATGGGTGTATTTATCTTGAAAACAACAGTAAATATGCTAAAAATTGTTACAAAGATTTAAAATTAAAGACCCTTATTTTATTGAAAACAACAATTGAGTCATTTGAGAGACGATCCATTTTGTAATGCCAAAATTAACAACCTAGATTTTTTGGTGTGAAACAAGTGGTCCGTAGAATTCGTAAGTTGCTGAAATCAATGTTGTATTATCTTTCACCCGCATACAAAGAAATCCTTTAAAGTCAAAACACATCCTTCCTAAAAATAATTCTCTGTAAAACAATTTTGTAGTCAATAATCGGTTTAGGATCTGTCTAAATTCCATGACATGGTACAAAATGCACTTTAGTTTGGTATTTTTATTGACTAGTATCTGCTTAGACTAGTACCATAAAAAGTCATGTGTCTGGCAGGAAACATGTGAATTCGTGTCTTGCTATGCAAGTTAGGGACTGATTCCCAGTTCCTAAATGTATTCCATTTATAAAGGTTATTTTCATGGTTGTCTGGTTAGACACTCTTTGAACTGTTATTCTTGAATAGAATGCTATCATACAAGGACATTTCTAGTTGGTAGTCTACGTACCCGTTCAATAGACTTCGAATGTCATTTAAGGCTTTCAGGCAACTATGGCTGAAACCAGAATAAGAGTAGGGCGAGGATGTAGAAAAAGCCACCTGGATCTTTTTTTTTTAAGCAAAACCCCATGAAACTTGTTTACTAAGGATAGCCTGATTTAACCTTAATCACCATGGCCGGCGTCTGAATTGAACCCAGGACCTATCGAACCTATGGACCTATGCCAACGCTCTACTAGCTGAGCAACGGCTGCATGGTGCACGTTCAATTGAAAGTATATCATAATGTTGAAGAACGAATCTCTTATTTCACACGAAACATAGTTATTGCTGCCTGATATTTATGTATCACCATAATCACTTAAGGCAGATAAATTTAATCCTTCAAGCAGATGTTGTCAAGGTATTTTTCCCCCAAAAAATATTTTCCAAAGTGGTCGAAATAAACTAGTGGTATTTTCACACAAGTTTATGTATGTTCTTGGTGTTATAGGCAATGTATCCATGAAAGTTCTCTTTTACTTTCATTCTTATGGTCTTATATCTCAATTATAATATATTAGGCATCTTTCCAAATATGGTAAAGATCTATTGCCTTATTTCGTAGATACACGTTGTTGGCATATTCATCAAAATTAAATCATCAATATGACGTATACGTCAGTTCAAAGACCAATATATCTCTTGTGAATATATTTAACTTCATATGTTATTGTCAGTAAGAGCTAGTAGCACACATATGTTGAAAAAACGTGAATTAAATGTTGGTACCGAAACGTTATTTTAACTTTGTAAATGTACCGAAATGTCCGCCTGCTCAGCGGTGATTTTGACGTGGAATAATGGTTGAGAAGAAGCAAGTTGGAAACGGGTTTATTCGGCCAAAACGGAATATGGTTTCTGTCTATTGGTATACACATGTTGTTTAATTTTGTCCATTGCTTTAATTAAGATAATTTTCCAACAGTAAATTAATTATCCAACCACTGGTGTGGGTCTCGAAGCAGGTACGTTTCGCACTCGTCATTGGTAGCTCGTCTCCTTATTCCTTCATCCATAGACCCTCTGTTTCTTTTTTATAACATTTATCAAAAAACTGTAACCAAGTTCCCTTGTACTTTAAAAAGAATAATATTTATGCATCTAACCAAACACTAATATGCAAGATATAAATCATCTTTGGTTTTTCTAATTCCCGTTTGCTACAATAGGAGAAAAAAACATACATTGAATATAAGCTTGAGGATCTGAAATATGATTTTCATTTTTCAAAATATACAGTGTTATGACTATCAATTACATAGAAAATCTGTATCTAGCTGGAGGAAAGTATTTATAATGGGGCCGACAGAATACTTGTTCTAAACTAAGGTCGCCTCCATGACTTTTGATACTCACATATCAGTTTTAGAAAATGATATGATATCAAAGATCTTGTTTGAACTTCAATATTTCAAATTAACTCCCTCCTTCACAATCAAACTATACAATATATTATGGGGTAATCTTAAAGGTTTTGTTCCATTGAACATACGCTATATAGTTTTGTGTCAGGGCAACAATTCCTTATTCATAATCAATATTTGACAAAGATAACACATTTTACTGAATATATTTATATTTACGTAAAGAGCCCTGTCCAAAAGACGATAAACAATATTGATGATTAGTAAGATCCTTCAACATTCCTTGTATCAATATGTTAGCGTTCATCTCAATGGTAGTATGGAATTTGACTCGTTGCGTATTCTTCTAATAACTTACAAGTTGTGTTCGCGAACACAAGAGGTCCGTCTTATTTCCATTTTCACATGAAATGCAGAATAGTATCCTGGGTATTACTGAGCAAGTATGCAGATTTTCGAAGTATTAATTGTTCAAAGACAAGGGGGCAAGGTTATAAACTATTTCATATCTCCAGAAATTATATGGCACTCCATGTCAGTTTAGAATATCGCAATCAAAGACCTGCTTATTACATCAATTTCAGGAATGTTTATGATTGGAGAATGCCACTTAATGGTGAGTTCAATACTTGGCCTATGGAATTCGTATTTAGGGAAAATCGTTCACGCAGCCCCACCTCAATCACAAACTCTGGTTAAAAAGATAAATCGGATATAATTAATGATTTGCTAAACCGAAATATGTTTGTGATTTTAGGTGAAATATCACGTCACTTGTGACGATGCTACCGTCAATTTGTACTTATATATCGTAGCAAGTAAACATGTTTCATAAGATTTAAAAAGGAATTTCTGGGTGTGGAATAATGGATAATCAAAACTATATTAAAACGCAGGTAACTTCAAAACACGACGATAAATCCTTTGTGAAACTATGTAAATATATTTATTTGTTACACATACACAACTAGACATACATATATTATATATGTCCACATGATATATGAAAAATCACACGGACCATGTCGGTTTAAGGAATCACAAATTGTACCTAACAAATCAATTCAAAAAATGTTTAATATAGAAGGCTTATGGTATAGACGAGTTCCCCTATGTAAGATTTGTTTTGTCACGGAAATACTATAGTTTCATAGAAGTATTTTAAGTGGCAGATGAGGCACAGGTGGTTCAATGGTTAGCTCACCTCTGGTGCTTGGGGTAGTCAGTTAGATCACTGCTCCTGCTATGTGAGTTTCTGATGAAATAAAACCTTGTGCATGGGTTTTCTCGGGATTCTCCGTATCCGCCCACTTTCTTCATTCCAACAACAACCATCATCAATTCGGCTTGAGTAAACGTTGCCTAAATGCTTCGAAATTAAATTTAACTTAAACTGCAGATCTTCAATCATATTCGTTACTTAGTCATATCACCCTAACTGTGTACGTATATTGATTCGATTCTATGCATTTGAGAAAAGAACACATGAACAGTAATGCATAAGACGCTAATATGCACTTCTGAAAATTTTAACGAGATCGGATGACTCGTGGTTTAGTACATTCCTCATCAGTAGCCTACGAAATATCACTTTACGCCGAATGTGTGGAAACCGACATTGCAGTGTGATTTTTCATTCGTCAGTATAAGCTCACTGCGTAAGGTAGTGTGTTCTGTGCCACTCAAATTTAGCATTGAAAATGACATATATATATTAGCAAAGCTACCTTTTCCTATTAACTTGCCAATTAGATAGATGGTCTTTTGTTTCCCTTTTAGTACCCTTAAAACCCGTCGTTGATTATAAACATTCATTCGAAGTTAGTATTTTATCACTTCAGCGCTAAATTGCTTATGCAATTGTGGAAGAAATAGAGGATTGGATTTTCAGAGAGAAAAGTATCTGAAAACTCTAAAATCTCTAAATGCATCAAAATGAGTGACCAATGACCATCTTGGCATGAATCACCTATCTGAAAACTCGTTTTGCTGCTTCTATCGAAAGTGTAAATTGACAATTCTGTACAAAATGTGAATGCATTTGTTAGTTCATATCTTAGAATACACTAACTGTATTCTCAATATACGAGCCACTAAGTTGCCTATCAGGCAAAGTCTATTTTCTCAAATTTTATGGCAGAGCAATTATTGAGTTCATAGGTATAGTTTAATCCTCCACATTCATGAGTTACCAAGAATAATCGTGCAATCTAGCTTCCATAGATTGAACGAGGTCTAAACTCGTTTGCCAACTGAAATATTATCTCTTAAAGATCCATTTAGATCGATAAACATACTTTCCATCAAAAATGGATTTGCCCGATAGGCTACTGGGTGCCTCATATTATCAATTGTAAGAAGAGTGTGACTCTAAGTTCCTCTTCTAAAAACAGTCTCCGGTGGGACACGAAAATCAGCATGAAACTTGTACGGTACGTTGATGTTGTGCTGTAATACTACATTTGGGAGTGTCACGGACCACGTGTTACATGACTTCAAAGTTTTCGAAATTTTGTTCTTAACGTCTGGCTGGTTGGTAACACACGTATGTATTGAAGTTAAGCATTTCACATTCGTTTTTTTATATAAAATGTTACGTTGAAGACATATTAAATGTTAGATAAAAGTTATTGATGAAGTTGGCGTGCTAATAATCGGCCGCGAAGATTGAACAAGTTTCCCGTAGTGATGATACTCATGCTGCAATAGATCAGAAATTATAAGCGCAAGAACGAGACCTACAGTCGTACCGGAATGAGTGTAATTTAGCTAGAGAGGAGATGTCAGATAAATTGGATTCTAGCCTACGTAAATTAGAAATTTCTTTCGAAAAGAAGATTCAGCTGAATAAGGAATTATTAAATAAGGAAATAGAGTCCAGTTCAAGCGAATTAGTTAAAGCGATTAAAGGTGACATAGAAGTTGTGTTGAATAATAAACTAGAAATTCATAAAGCTGAAGTGAAAGGACAATTTAATGAGTTGTTTCCGGGTGTTAAGGAGTGCAATAGCCATCTTGAAGCTCTTAAGTTTACGATAGACACTTTTGATGCTACATTTAAAAGTTTCGATATTCGAATTTGTTCCAAAATGCAGATAATGCAGACTGTGTGTTAGGAAGTGAATTGAATTCAAAAATTTCTTAACATGAAGCGATGATCAATGGATTGAACATGCAGTAAAATTTATCTTTTCAGAAATATAAAATGCTGAACTCTCATGAGCTCTCATCTCAGTTAGCTCCTACTATTGACCAACAGGGAACAGACCAAGCTAGATTAATGAGTAAACAAATACAGTTAGAAAGTAAACTTCGAGGTTTAGAGGAAGTTAGTCAACGTTCATGTATCCCACGGAGCCTGAGCGGTCGAGGGTGGGAACACGTCAACGCATGTCACGTGACCACGGTGGGAGAGAAGACTGTTTTGATGGATGTGTTGTATGCGGAAACAGCTGTCAGCGTGACAGGAGGCATTTGTTTGAAGGTCAATGAGATGCATATCGAACTGAACGTAGGATGACACGGAAGAATGCTACTCCTCCTCCTCCCTCTTTCTCTTTCTCTTCTTCCGATTCTAACGATCATTTTGGAGATTCGTTCCCTCAGGTGTGTAAATTGGTTTAGTTCGCTATGGCAAATTATAACACACTCATCTGGGAAGAAATAGTAAATGTATTTTCATATGTGTGATCAGAGCCACCTCAAGGCCAATTCTCGAACTACAACTGTGAGTAGGGAGTGGCTGTCCTTAAGTGTATTTTGTCAGAAACAAATAGGAATTATTAACCTCCATACCTGTATACCTTATTTCTTTCTATCAAATACATGAAAACTTAGGGGCAGTTTTTTCTCAAAATATCACACATATAGAACCCGCACTCTACGGTATCCACCACGTCATATCCACACGATATGAGTCTAATGGACATTCATGTTAGAGTTACATGTATTGGTACCGTATTGAAATACTGAATGTACTTGCTAACTATTATTCAAATAGATGTATAGTTCAAAACTATAAGAACAAAAAAGTTGAAAGTAAATAGTAGCATTTAAACATGCTAACAGGTTTTGTATTCCCTTTTGTTTTAATCTTTTAACCATGTGGTGTGTGTATCTACTCTCAACATGCTTGAGAATATCATATAATGTATCTGAAATATTAGTTCTTGTTAATTAGATCAACTTGTTTATTTCGCGATGTGATTTGTGCATTTCCCAGAGCATGTGGTGGTTGTAAATTAGATATGAGAAAATGTTGTTTGTAGAAATTTATGAGTTAATGAAATTTCACCTTAAGTTATGTCTAATGACGAACCATTACATGTTTACAAGAGTTTAAGCAAGGCAGGAAAATATCGTATGAAATTACGTACTTTCCAACAATAGTGGCGCCTCACCCCTTTCACTAACTTAAAGTTTGATTCAACAAGAATGAAAGGTCTGAAATAATAGCATAATGGAATTTGTCTGTTCCCACAGAATATTTTGCCATTCCAATCGTGGTTAGATTTTCTGAAACGAAGCCTCTTCCTTGGAGCCACATCTGTATCACTCAAATGTTTGCTCAAAAGGAACGTGAGTATTACACATTTTACGTCGTTAAGCGATAATTCTATAACTTTCAGGGCTGTTTTTTTAAACAAAATCTATGACTGTGGATCTAGCTTGATTCAATGTTTAGTGGTACACAAATTATCTCTTCTGAATTTATTTCATTTTGGTTGCAATCTACGTTCCTCTTTGAATATCTATACTTACCTTTTTTATTAGATGTTTTTGTTTCGAAAACTAAAGTTGAAGCTGGTTTGAAAAGAAGAGTAAAATAGGATGGGAAATAAGAAATAAATACGTTCTCATAATACGTATTAAAGAGTTCAAATTTTGTCTGTTTTCCTTGCTTGCCTGCAACGTGATCAATACCTTCAGTATCGAAAACAATGAGAAGGATAATAAAAATAAAAGTATATTATTAACATTGACTGGCAGCAAAAGTATTGAATACTCTGTATATTTTCACAATTTGTGGGACACCTTTATTGTGTAAATTTAACAGATCATATCTCCAATGGAGTGTAGAAGAGGGATTCCATGTTTGAAGACGTTAAATAATTCAATCGTTTGAACACCGTACCGAACGATGAAAAGCCAGAAAAGGATAAATTAATTAAGTTACAAGTCCCGCATTTACTGCGTCACCATATAATGGGCATCCATATATCATATTTGTTCTTCTACGAGTTAGAGTGGTATCTGTTGAATTATATCTTAAAAGATGTCACCTTCATCTGAGTTAGAATTGGTGACGTTATTTATTTTAGTCATAATACATAATACACTGTTTTTTGATTGATTAATTAATAATTTATTTATCCAAAATTTTAATATACCAAATTTCTGGTCAAAATTAGCCTATACCTAATAGTTAGTTTCACGTTCCTGTGTTAAAGAAAAATGTGTGATCTTCCATCTCGAACTTCATTCAGCTGTGATATGCATGAAATACACTAAAACGTGCCACGATTGTTCCATATGAGTTAAATAAGTTGCATACATAACAATTAGAGTTTACATATTCTGATATATATACTTTAAAAGTATTGTTATAAGTAATCTATACAATATAATTTACTACATATTGATAAATAACATATATTTGCCACCAATAATTATAGTTAATATCAAATTTGAAGGATCACACAACCAAACATTTCTAAAATCAATGATAAGAAAACTATACCAAAATTATCCGCAAGTTAAATATATTTTACATTTCGATAAACATAATAATGCCTTCGGCGAAAAAGAGTCCAAACCACATAATCTTGCCTACTGCTTCCAAAATAAAACAATAATACTTTCAGGTACATTCAATGTACCTCTTTATCCCACCAACAAAAAGTATAGTTGGTTTTGGACTGCATACTTATCCTTATTTTTCTCAAGAATATGGTCTTCTGGGTTAAACTTCTTTTCGCCGCAGGTATTGTTTAAAAATAAATTAATCTCGGCACCAGCATTCCTTAAAAAAATGTTCAAGTGACAAGTGGCCCACGAAGCTTCCTTGACCTTTCAACTTGAACCAGCCTAGTGACCGCCTTTCATTTTAATATATTTTATCTGTATTATTATCTGGAAATATATCGATTTGTCTCATCGCTCGTTGAATCACTGGTAGGGAAACTTAATAATATAAACAATATTTATATATTTTGTTTCCAAAAGTAAATTATTTTTATTCTGTAGAAACTTGAGCTGGTGGGTGAGTAACTATCAATTAAGATACGAGTGTGGACTTGAAAGGTATAATTAGAAATCAATTCAGAAGTGGGAGCTAGAGTATAAAAAAAATAATAAACAATAAAAAATAAGAAATGACGAGCGAACAAATAAAGCAAATTATATAGTTCAAATCTATGTTCCCAGGATGCCAGACGGTGAGGTTTCATCCTTTCCCATCTTCCTATGGCCAATTATGTGAACATAAAATTATATACGTATTTCCTGGTGCGTGAAAACAGAACGAGTTAGATTTATTGTTTTGTTATATCAACGAAGAAAATATCCTATGCAATTAATTCTTACGATTGATAAATAAAAAATCTCATTATTTTCACTGCTATACCAATAATGTAAGTAATTCGTTCCTATAATTTAATTCAAATATAATGTTAAATGTATTTGGTATTCATATAATATCTTACCAGAAGGGATGATTTTGTACTTGAAAGAGTATACGAAAATGTAAAATGGTCTTAGAGTTATGCAAGCATCCAATTTCATTTGATGACATTCATTTTAGTATTTACACTGATTGAAACTTTAAAATAGCATAACATGTGGTGGATGGATACTTATGCAGAGTGATTCAGAATAAATTACAATAATTCCAGGATTTGGTTCTTCATGTTGAAACAAGTAAAACAAAAAACAAAACATTCCGATGAGCTTGAGTCAATTCCCGCTTTCTTTTAGAGATACAACGTTTGCAACTTGGAACTCAAAGTTAACACCTAAGAATGGTAAGAAAGTTAAGGATTCTCAACAAATTAGAAACGAAGCATTGAATTAAACCTTGCAATAAATTTTAGGAATAAAAACACGATGTCACTGGGCTCTCTACTGTTGCCAACCCAAGCTAAATTGGATATTTTCCAAAATACAATGTATCGTCTTATTGGGCATTTCGTACCATTTACTCATGATAAACAACATACTTAAAGCACGTATGTAAACTCTGGACAATACTGAAATAATTTAGCGATATTATACAAACAACGTATTCTTCTAGCATATTTAATTCAGTGCTTTGTCTATTGTTTGCAATCTGCGCTGTATGCTTTACGTATTCCTCATCAATTGACGATGTTTTGAATCTTCATCAATAAATTCAAAATATTTATTTCAATATCAGAAATTACCTCTCGAAAGTAATGTAATTTGTTTTGAATCATCCTATAGAAGTCAATATATCATTTCATTTTACTATTTTAATATCTGAATAGAAATTTAAGTGTATGACAGTTAGATATTCATAGTAGCTTATCTTAAATTAAAACATATGCGAATGTTTATTCATCTCTCGTTTCGCAGTTGTTAAATACGCGCATCGTTCCTGGGCTTGTTGAAACAACAACAATTCAAAAGATAGTGTCTGGAAACGTAACATGCCTTTTCTAGGTCTACATGAGCTTAACACGTGAATACTGGGATGATTCAGAGCCTAGAGTTTATCATCTATTATCATTTTTAGGAATATATGATCGCCGATATTCATTATGGTTAACCATTTTTTTTCATATATTCGAGTTCCAGTTGTCATCAAAAGCTTGCATTGGTACCAAATAAAACCATGCCAAACTTAGCCGTCCAAACACAAAATTTAACTGGCCTCTGAACCCCTTAAGGCCCCATTTTTTTTCAATAAAAGTAATAACAATATTATACTAGTTTCCAAATTTTGCGGTTCGAGTAGTTATGAAAAGTTATGCATTAATACGAAATAAAGTCATGTCAAATTTGGTCAATTGTGGCCATCAAATGCTTTTGGCCGTTTTCAAACTAAAATATGCGCCTGCTCCGGGGCCCGGTTAGATATGTTTTGATCCGTCTGTGTTTCGGCTAACAAACACAGCATAAAATGCACGCTATTCCAACTGAAATTTCTAATAACTTTTTTGGGGGCCCAAAGCGGCCGATTTTTTTTAGGAATTTGAGTATGAGTATCGTGCATAATTTGCACAATGTTCTGTTTCTTCGCCGAAACACTGACGGATAAAAATACCTAGTCGGGTCCCGGAGCCCGCGAAAATGTTAGTTATAAAGCGGCTGAAAACGTTTCACGTCTAAAACTTGTCATATTCGACATGGCTTCTTTTCGTACCAAGGCAATCTTTTATCACATTTGCAATGCTTGCTTTGCATAAAAAAAAAATCCGTTTAAGGTAAATGGGAGAGGTTAAATATTTTTTAAGGACGGCCATATTTGACATGGTTTTATTTGGTACCAATGCATAACTTTGGATGTCAACTCAAACCCCAATATCAATAAAATTGACCCACCCTAATATTCATAAATGAGACTAGTGTTGTTTTTAGACCACAAGTATCGGCAAATCAATTAATGAAAATTAAGTTAGTAAATTCATGTGTTATAAGAAAGACACGTAAAACTAACGTGTTGTTGCAATCTTGAAGTTGCCTGAAGTTTCAGATGTCAATTATGTAAAGAGTGATTCTAAACAAAGAATTTTTCTTTCTTAACCTCTGCATCCAGTAGCTATATAATCGTATGCAGATTTAAAATTACTTCAGCATGAAATTTGAGCATTTTCTCATTCTTGCGCAACAAAAATGACAAAAGTTTTATTCTTCATCATAAATTTTATTCCGTTTGGTTTGGACATTGACGAATCTGAAATGTTTCTATATTCAAAATAGATGTAGAAAGAATATAGGTACTCTAAATATAACAAAACCTTATAAAAGCATATATATATGCATATATTTATTCACCCTTTTCAAATGCGCACAATTTTCAATCTAATTTATTCTCGAAAATCGAAGTGTGCATTGGAATATGTGACGCACTAGATGCGTGTGCTTTCTGCGTACTATTTATTCTACTTGGACTCTGCTGGGCGAATTAATTGTATCCAGATTTTAGAGATTCAATTCGGCTGGAAAACTTCCCATTAGAATTGAGTAAATACGGTAATCACTACAGCATCTAATAATGGTTACAATACGTAAGTAGAAAAGCTAAGCAAAAACTTTTATGGCCTTCAAGAGACTGGCCTTTCGTCCTCAGCTACCAGTCTTGATTGAATTTTTTTTTCTTTCCTTTATGATAGCTCCATAGCAAAACCATTTAATGAATCAGTGTGTTAAAAATCGGTAGCATACTGTATCGGTATGTCTCTATACGCTTACTTTCGCTTCACCTTTCCAAGATGGGCGCTACCACAGGAATCAATTGTATGAGCATAGCACTGCCCTATTTTGCATTGCTCGCCTTCATTTTACTTTTGCTCTCTTCAGCTCAATTAATCTCTTCAGTCAAATAACATAATGTTACCCTCAATTAAGACTGACCTTTGAAACATGTTTCTGCTGTCAGATGGCGCAGTGTTGCTTGTCTGTTTGCCCGGACGAGTCTGAACCAGATGTCGACGGTCGCAGTAAGTCAGCATTCATGGGCGGTCACTGCGTTATCCCTGATGGGTCGTAATGCTTCCGATGTAGTACTAGGCAGAAAATTGTGCTAGGCAGAAACACAGGTTTTGGCCAGAAGAAACAAAGAGGAACTACTACAATATTACCAATACCACGATAATAACTATCTTACGCTATGAACAATTAATCACTTAACATTCACTTTCCAAATAATGTTTTACCTTAAAATTCATTTCTTCAAAGTTCCGGTTCTTCGGGCACATCCTCATCAAGCCCTTCGTCTTCTGGTCTTCCCTCACAATTATTACAGAGTGAGAAACATTAATTACCATCCTTACGACATCCGTACCGTACCCCACAAGCATCTGTACAGTTAAAGGAAATTTTCTTCAGAATTGAGTCAGGATCTGCAGGATCCTTTATCATTCTCTTCATCCACGGATTCATTGGGTGCGACACCATCTCAGCCGTGTCTGTACAGGAAAGTCAAAGCAGTGATTGTGAAATTATTTGAGAAAGATGAAAGACTAAAAGTCATCGGAGATGTATTTTATGAGACGTCATCAACACCAGAGACGGTGTTACATCCTGGTGGTCAGATTATTTTTGAAATGTACCATGATTGTCAAAAAGACTGGAACCGCCATAGGTTCTCCGCTTTTTTGAAATAATCAAAATAGTTGAAGCCAGATCTTCCATCTTTGCCGCCAACCAGAGGCACGTTTACAGAGAATATTGGAAAGTTCAAAACCTTTTGGGTAACCAGCTGCAATCTGAAGAGTGGAGGTGGACACAAGGCGTCGATTGAACACTAGTGACAAAGGATCCTGGAGCTCCTGACTCGATCCTAAAAGCAATTTTTTCAACTGTACCACTGGTCGTGAGATATTATACGGAGGTCATTAGGCTGGTAGAAAATACACTGCACTTTGTGGCAATTGTGAGGGAGCTTGCACCACCAAAAAACGAAGAGCTTGATGAGGATATGCCCGAAGAACCGGAACTTTGAAGAAACAATTGTCTAAGGTAAACCATTAATTACAAAGTGAGTGTTAGGTGATTAATTGTTCATATTATAAGGTTGTTATTATCGTGATATAGGCAATATCGTGACATGTCCTCTTTCTTTCTTCTGGTAAACACGTGTGTTTCTGCCTAGCACAATTTTCTTCGCTGACTGGCAGGGCCTTTACAAAACACGTACGAACAACAGGCAGCTTCACCTGAGCGAGGATATTTATTAACACAGCAATACAAAACTATCATAAGATTACTTAATGCATGGCACTGAAGGTTATTAACATAAAGTTACAGAATTTCACGTAAATAGTTTTAAGTGTAAGGATAAATTATAAAAAAAGATTATTTGTTTTACATACCAATATATTGTCCACCCTATCACTTTAGATATTAATCGTACGACAAAAAAGAAGAGGACTTTTCTTGTAGGAAATTCGGTCTGCTTTAATTTTATAGATTTCTCTAGAATTGTTAGTTACTGACATATATGCAAAAAAGCTTAGAAAAGCCACCTTTAAACCCCTCCGAGGTATTTGTATAATTTGACCGGGCTAATAGCTATTTGTTTTATTTCTAGACATCATCAGACGTTATAATATCGATAATGGTAAGTTCAAATACCTTATGTTAACACAAGGTTAGCACTGCTGACTGGGTTAGCAAAGCTCTAGCACTGCTGACTCCATCTAAACCTTACAAACACAGTTCATATATAATGCTCTTAAAGAAAAGAAAGGTGGAAAGAAAGAGAAATATAGATAGATAAATAGAGCGAGAGAGAGAGAGCAGATATCAAAGTTTACACTTTCAACGGAGAAAGATAGGAGCTGGAGAATACTCCAGACATACCAAAGGATGTCTACTGCAGAGCACAAAAATTCTTCTTTGCACAGAACTAGCGATATAAATTTTCTAATGCACCATAAATAGTTATAGTTGAATTGATGATATTATTCTAAACTTCAGGATAAAAATGGTGATTTTGAACCAATACCTTTTTATATAACAACATTTACAAAATGTGTATTGTTAAGCGTTTTTGTTAACTTTACAATGCTTTTTCCTTGTTCTCGACCGGCTACATATGCTAACAATGAGTTATTGGTATCGTCAGTATTGTTGAATTTACAATAAATCAACCCAAAATGTAGTAGCTCCAGTTATTGGTATTGTACGTTTTACAGCAGTTTGTCATTGTAGTAATAATATTTTTGAGTGATAATACTATATAAAAAATTTCCCGTTGGGACCTCTGAAGAACACATTTGCACAATTGAGACAAGTGAGTGATGACCTTCTGATCTAGGGACTACTCTAGATCTAAAAGGGGGCAGATGAGCCCTAGCGTTTAAGAAGGGTGTATGAATGTGCAATGATGTAAGGGATGGTAGGTGAACTTAAGCCTGTTATGCGTGTTATTTCAGGGTGGTCGTCTGATACAGTATATTGATAGAGTGAGGAAAGAACTGAGACTGGTGAAGATCTGTGTGTAGTTGGGCTCTTTAGCTGTTTGTGGTTGCGTGTAACATCTTCTAATAGCGGGTGTTCTAATTCAAAGCGTTTAGAGATGTATTTCAGGCAGAGTGTTTCAAGGTGGAGAAGACTATTTGAAAAGGTGATTCGATCGTTTAATTCTTGGGAAGGACTGGGTAGTTTGACTCTATAAGCGATCCTTAGGCCATGGCGTTCCATGGTTGGTAGTTTATGGTAGATATATTTGTCCGTTGAAATCCACGTTGTGTGTCCAAACGTAAGAATCGGATGAACAAATGCTTTGTATTAGTTTACGGATGTGGTTTTAGTTCTGTTAGGCGAATCGTTCTTCTACTACTTGTAAGAAATTCTCACACTAATATATCCAAGAATGCATATTCATGTGTCATTCTTTCCAAAATCCTTTAAGTTATTTGTTTAAACATGTCAGTATGTGAAAACAATAACCCTACGTTTAATTCGGTAAAGTATAACCCGATTGTGTAAAAAGCAATAAACTTCCAGTTTCTAAGATTTTTTTCTAATAATGGTGTTACCATCTGTTGACTACACAGATAAACAGAAAATAAAAATGTACATAACGTAATATAAACAGGCGAGAATATTTTCACAAATTATGTTATTATATTTATACATTTAATATGTTATTATAATTATCGTCATCATCAAAATTATCATCAAGAACCCATCATAAAAATCAAGGTTGGTGCATTTGCAGTAACTTAACATTTTTTTTTTCTTTAACTTGTCGAGGTACATATTGCGACCTAATTTTCTTTCTTAATTCCGACAAGGAGTATGGTAATCGTGTCCGCATGCACAAGAGATTAATGTTTCACTACGCATAAATCTACAATAATTTATGATTAGTTCCGTCCTGACAGTGGGTATTGTTAATAATATTGTTTAAAATAACGGAAATTTAACAATACTCCATTAGCAATACTCAATCTTCGTTTATTCATCAAGAAATTAACGGACTGTAGGACTCACCAGATGTTAAAAGAATAATGAAAACACGACAACTAAGATGGGCAGGCCCTGTAGCTTGAATGGAAGGAAAACTAAGATTAAATTTCATCTTGCTTGGTAAGTCGGAGGAAAAGATACCGTTGGGAAGAAAGAAACGAAGCTGGGAGGCCAAAATTAGAAGGGATCTTTGAGAAGTAGGTGTTTGTGTTGAAAACTATTTTGATCTTGCACACGATAGATTCCGATGGCGAATGTTAGTTACTGCGGCGATGAACTTGTGAGTTCCGTAAGCCATAGAGTAAGTACGAAAGTAATCAACATTTATTGGCATTGCTGAAATGTCACAAATCGTAAATATGACCCCATTTCTCGTAACCACAACGATAATTCTTGGGAGAAAATATCCCGATATTATCCCTGGTATCCCAGCGTTTTTTACAGTGTTAAACACCAATCATCTATTACATGTTGCTTGATCTCTTCCTCTCTAGTAGATGCAGCCTCATATGGAGAACCTGTATAACTGCCCAGATATTTGTATCAGAAAAGGTCTTTAACCTTCGGTCGGTGGCAACCTTAATTTACTATGAATCAGTATCAATGTACCGAAATGATACATTTCGATTTCACTTGTTATATCTTTCTATAACAATGTTATTTTAATTGAGAACCATTAGCAATACGTTTTGTTAATTGCTCCTTCAAGCGTTAACAATAATTTTCCCATTTTACACTTAAAACATAATAATATTGTAATGTAAAAAATGTTGTCATGAACACACAAATTTGGTAATAATTTGACTAATATAGAGTAACTGCATTGGTCGCAATGTATCATAATGATACATGGCTCAATATAAAATGTGTTGTTCAATTGATATGCATGATTATGAGTTTGTTGATGTTTTTTTACTTCATAATTACTATAATTACTACTACTATCCATGCCGATATTATT
>JAGDQP010037655.1:5412-18523 GCA_022664845.1 Lepisma saccharinum
TCAAGGATTTGAATTGTAACTAAAGAATGATTTATTTTCATAGTTTGTCTCTGTCCAATGTGAGACCCGGAACAGTGTTTCAGTTGATAAAAAAAAAAAGTAATAGCTCTACTTTTAATTTTCGTTAAAGCCATAAATTAAAAGTTTGTTTCAGCTTTGAAACTATTCTCAACGCTTTTTTGCTTTTCAGTTTTCAGGATCGAGGCAAACGTGTAAAACTTCAGCAGTTCATCGTGAAAAAAGCAAATGAATTGTTCGATGCAGCTTTTGTTGATGTGCGGCATGGAATGAAACCGCCAACGGCTGGAGAAGAAGGTGAGAGTACGTACGGGATCGTTTTGTATGATATTGACCTACCTTAGAGCAATTCCAAAAACACTTCTGTAATAAAACACTCAAAATTCTAAGCATTTGGAAGAACCCTTATTTTTTAACAGAAAAGAACAGTGGCGATGAAAAAGAAAATTGTAAGCGAAGACTTGCGACAAAGGAGAAAATGACTGCATAAAAAAAAATGTTTATTCATTGATTTCATACAAAGCCTTTGGCTCCAATAAGAATTGAACATAATATAAAAATCTTGACAAAACATACACTGAAATAAGTATATATAGACAAATACTACTAAAACTAAGTAAATACATGTTATAAAACATCTAGTCTAATTGTCCATGTGTGGTATCATGCTATGTGGATGGTTTAAATTCGCAAGTCGTCGCTCACGGCCAAAATGTCTTATTTCTTTAAGCCTGTTGCCCTTCTTTTTGTTTCCTTTTAAAGTGAAGATTGAGAGTTTTTCGAAAGGTTCAGCATTTTTAGTTTTTTAAGCACTGTGGTGTTCTTGTACTGAGTTAATACAAGTAATTTTGTGCTTCATTGTTAATGGTGGTTGGTTGTAATAAATACTAATGCTTTGCAGTTGGTGTGCGGATCCAGGCCCTGAAACATGGTCGTGATTAATTTGTTTTAGAATGCGTTGTGTGCCAATATAAATGTATGGTACAGTATGTTAACAGTGTTCTTTGTTTCAAAGTATTTTGTGTAATTTTAGTATTTTGCCATCGTGTTTCAGTCCCTTTCATTTAGGCGTATAAGTTTTAGAATATCGAGTTTGTGTAAATTCTCCTCTGCAACGTTAGCATTTTCCACTTTGGTAGTGGTCTGCAGGATCTTGCAATAATGCACATTCAATATGTGTAAATACTAATTGGTTGAGACTTGAACAGTTATGAGATTCTTTATGGGTAGATGTAGCTGCAGAGATTCCCTAATATAAACCATAAATGGCCTAGGAACATAGAGTGAAGAAGTTGATTTAAATTACTACTAATTCTCACTTGCGTTGATCAAGGTTAATGATTGCGGTATCACTTTCTTTCATTATTTTTTGTTTTTCTGATTTGCAGCCTTTGAAGGCTACATTTTGTTATAGCCGTAGAAAAAGAAATTGGAAAGGTTGCGGCAAGGGCTTTGATTTGAAGGCTCAATCCCGGCATTCACCTGGGGGCTGAGGAAAACCGCACCACGTTCTCAATTTATAGTAACATTCTTGTCACGAAGAGGCGTGAAATAAGTTTTTAAGGTATAGCTGAATGAAAAGGGGTATATATTTTCTCCAACATTGGAGACGCAAATATAAGTTTTGTCAGATGCTTCTCGCGCTTAAGTTCTCCGAGCCGCACGATTTATAAATACATATGCTTAAGTTTTGTATGTTGAATATGTAATCGTTTTGTTTCAGATTATTATGCCATAATGCCACCATATGAAACGTTCTTGCCAGTGGACAAGACCAGCAGAGCAAGAGCATTTTTTCAGGTTAGTGATTTGACCGTTGAAGTAAAAATAGTAATTCGACGGATAAATTAATAATTCAAGAGAAATCTAAATATCGCAGTAGTGTATTTCACCTACTGATAAAAGTAACTAAAGTAAATTTCCTTTAGTGCCAATATAAAATGTAGAAGTGGGGAAGTACATAGTGTATAACATTTGAAAAGGACATGCAGACGAATTTTTCTGTGCGATTTTGAGCATGTTATCGTACAAAGGCCTTTGTGGAACGGAAATTAATTAGTATAAATCTTGTTGAACCTTTAGCAATTACAGATCATCCGTCATAGAGATAAAAGAGAACTTTATAGAGAGTTAACTGATCAGTTATAGTCACTTTTAGATCACTTTCGTTCTGAAACTTGAAGTGCTGAACTATAGTGGCTTTATTTCTTTGTTTATGCATAACTTTAAATTCTTTGGTCAAGTCTGAAATTAAAATTTCCAGTGAAACAATAAAAATTTAGAATATTTTTTTTTCTTATTCGTATTATTATTATTATTTTCAAAACAGGAAAATGGCCAATAGTTGGGACACACTAACCAGTACTTGTCCACCTTCATACCCAGTTATTGACACTTTTGTTCAGTAGACTTTTTTTTCTTTAGTAGTTCAGATCTAACTTGAGTTCAACAAAATCATCTAGTCCTAGACATAAAACTGTAGGCTATGTAAACCTAATAGTAATAGATTCAGAAGAAAATATTACTGACCTGAAGACGTGTACTAGTAGTCAGCACTGCTGAGACAAGTAATAGGTACCAGTGCCAATTATTGGTTCCTGTGAAGCTACGAATTCGAGCCATCATACTTTTTATGTCTTAAAGGTAAGAATGGCGCAGAAATCATCAAAGAAACTATAAGCAACATGTCGGGAACAATATAAAGTTTTGCCAAATTATTTTTTACCTTGATTTTTTTTTTTTTTAAATTCCTGGGAGTGCCAAGAAAAAACTGAGCCGTGCGAATAACATGTAAGCTTATCTTATGTAACAAACTTCTTTTAGCTACAATAAACCAGTGACGAAGAACGCTAATTCAGACGTAATCATTCGTATTGAAAGTCCGTATTTCTTTAGTATAACTGAAGGGTTTTGTGTTTGTAAAATTGCTCTAATGATGATAGATTTAAAATAGTGAAGTGTGGCATCAAGTTTCATATAGGGGTTTTTCTTTTGTACTTAAAAAAAATTATTAAAAAATGCGAATGATAAATTGTTAGAGGTGTGTGCGTGTATTTAGCTGTCTTTCTCTGCGTTATAGCTGCAATAGATCTTAGATTAGCGATGACAAGAAAATCTGAATGACTGATACTATCCATACGCTTACCTATAACATGCTACATCCTCGCTGCCATCGTTTTGTCCAACAAATTAGCGATTGAAAAACAAGACAACTTTCGCCAAATGATGCTTTGGCTTCCTCAGGTGAAAAGTTGGTGGAATAATAGAAGGTATGGCCTTTATCCGTTTTCCGTGCAGGTAAAATAAAAAATGGCGGAAACAAGGTAGGTGCAATATTGTCACAATGTGTTGCGAAATGGAATGCTGTTGCCAGATACTAAAACAGAAGAACTTCGATGAACAATTGAATCGCTTATTGCAGAAAGGCCCTATGTCCACTTTTTAGCGAATTTGAGTTTTCACCGAATTTAAGTTCTTTAGATGTAAGGTGTAGGAAAAGGTTTTCTAACTGCAATAATAAGCGAGAAATCCGAATGTAAAGTTTTCATTGAGTGTAAAAGGGTCCTATGTCCAGGACATGAGGTTTTTCTGCACTCAACAGTTGGCACTTCTGGATTATATTATTCAAAATTTGGTATTTTGCTAGCGCCACAACAGACAATTTGTGTTGTTGAACGGAATATGTTGTTGTTTTTTTTACACTAATAGTTCATCAACATTTTTTGTATGTTTTTCATTAACACGAACTTCTCAACACTTTTATACATTTAAGAATACTTCATGGTTACATGACTTCCTTTCTCAACAAGACACTGATTGTAACTGCACTTTGGTTCACATTAGAATGTATGAACAAGTACAAACTAGAAATTTTTCCCCACTAGCTACCTGTTGATTGCAGAAAGGCCCCAAGTCCAAGCAGATTAAATAATAATTTCCCAGTTGTTAATAACCTTACACTGTTGATTCTGTACCTCTTATTAGCTACTAGTGTAATCTTTCGAATGGCAGTAGACTGCCAACAATATATGACTGATGCAATAGTGTATACAGTTTTTATCGTTTTTCTTAAAACTAGGTGAAATGGACATAGGACCTTTCTGCACTCACCGATTCAATTGTGTTCGGTTATCCAAGGAAAGTTTTGTATAAATATGTTTATTAATTATTATTTTTTAAGAAAAAAATGTGAAATAAATTAATAAATATTTTTAAAAAATGTGATGATGTTCTATTGCATTTTATTTATTATGTAAAACCACGATTTATTTAACATGCCTTGATCTAAATTTAGTGCAGTTTGTTTTTTGTGAATAAGAATGCTTTCATAAACCATTCGCTCTTTATAGGAATCTGATTTGTACATTATTTTGGCATCGGTTATTTCGTGTGTGGTAGTTTTTAGATGTTCTGAGAGACCAGATGTGGGATATTTCATTCTTTTTGGCATCTGTAATTTGGTGTGTGATTGTGGTGTTAAGGTTCCTTTTGATCATTCCGATGTAGTCGTCCTTGCACTTCCAAGTAATATGGTAAACTCAACAGCCTGTGTTTTTTGGAACATAGTAACTTTTAAACTGGATAAAATTTTTATTTAATTTTTTTTTTGATAGGGGGGTTCATCTTATTTTTGACAAAAACAGTTTTCAGTCAATCTGTCTGTAACAGGTTGGTACAAAGGCAAACCTATCTATGTTTTATCTTCCTCTTCACGATGGTACCATTTAAACAGTGTCTAAGCATCATATCCGGTTTGTTTTATCCATATTATGTAGTCTACTTCTGTTTTTTTTTTCTTTTTTTTTTCCAAAGCTTGAGGGCACGTAAAAAGAAATTAAGTTAAATATTATATTTCATTTGTGCAGGGTGTATATATTTAGCGTGTATGTATTGTTCTCCTGAGGTAGGTTTCCGATATACCGTAGTTAAAAATTTATTACTTTGTAAGTGTATTTGTAAATCTAGGAAACTGATAACGCCATTGGTTTCTAGTTGTTTTGTAAATTTAATGTTCCTGTCAATACTGTTAAGCTGCGCAAGAAGTAATTCTATTTGTTTGTCTTTCCTATAAAGAATTAACGTGTCATCAACATACCGGCAATACCTGATTGTTTTTAACTCCGGATTTCACATTCTAAATGATTCATTACTATATTTGATAATATAGGAGACAAGGGACTTCCCATAGCGAAGCGACTGTTTTGTTTATAATAGTGGTGTTCAAATTGGAGCACGTTATTATGTAGGCAAAAATTAAGGAATTGCATAATTTCTTGTATTTCATATTCTGTGTATTTGTTTCTGCGTAGAAAGGTTTCTGTGCACGATACTGTGAGATCTGTCTGTTTCTTTTTATATTCTCAACCTTTTTGACAACAAAAAAAAGATTTAAACACAGAAGCAGATTACATATACGGATAGAACAACAAAATTAATATGATGCTTCGACACGAAATGGTACCATCGTGCAAAATCGAAACATTTTAAAAGCGGCACGAAAAGTGAAGAGAAAAAAGAAGATAAAACATGGATAGGTTTGCCTTTGTACACCAACCTGTTACCGATAGACTGAAAACAGTTTTTATCAAGAATAAGTTGAAATTCCCCCCCCCCCCCCAGAAAAAATCACCCAGTTTAAAAGTTCCTATGTTCCAAAAAGCACAGGTTGTGGAATTACTGGATCACTTGCCAGTGCCAGGACGATTATATCGGAATGACCAAAAGGAACCTTAATACTAGTATCACGGAACACATTGGAGATGTCAAAAAGAATGAATACCCCACATCTGCCCCCTCACAACAACTAAAAACTACCACACATGAAATAACCGATGATAAATCAGATTCCCATAAAGAACGAATGGTTTATGAAAGCATCCTTACTCACAAGAACAACTTGCACTAAATTTAGATCAAGGCATGTTAAATTAATCGTGGTTTGATATAATAAAAAATGCAGTAAAAAAACATATATTCATTCAACTTTTAATAATAATAATAATAATAAACGCATGTGTACACATAACTTTCCATGCATAACCAAACACAAAGTTGTTCATCGAAGTTTTTCTGTTTTAGTATCTGGCAACAGCATTCCATTTCGAAACACACTGTGGCAACATTGCACCCACCTTGTTTCCGCCCGGAACGCCTTCCTACTCCGTGGGGCAAGCTAGGATACAAAATCTTGCATATGAATAGTCATTAAGTTTCTATGTACTACCTCAAGGACACATTAAAGTACGTTGCCTGTCCGTTAGGATTAGTGAACATGAAAAAGACACGAACACGAACTTCCGTTTCATGTCTCTCAAAACATGAACGCAATGAATATCATCGTATAGCATCAGCCCGAACATTGCTTAAATCCAAAGCAAATATGTATCGATATGTCACGGAAGTGTGTTAAATCATTTTTAAAAGTCAATAACTGAACACAGTCAAGGATAATTTACACAGATCGTAGTCTCCATTAATAGAAAGTTTACTCAAGAAACTCATTTTCATTCAAGATATAATCCTTTTTCTTAGGCCGCTAAATTAAACTCCGTTATTAGGTATTTACATATTTATTCACGTAAATCGCTTTTATCATTCAAATCTAAACGATGTACTTCACAGTAGATCTTTTATTTAGTCAATGCCGGACTTGTTCAATGTAGTGGTTTATTCAGATAAACACCACGATCTGGCAACACTAAAACAGTTGAAGACAGAAATTCACTCCCTGCTCACGCCGTGTTGGCTTTGTGGTGGATAAATACCGTGTACTTGTTTTTTTTCTCACTCTCTCTCTCTCGAGGTTCTCCTACTTCTTCATTCCATTAAATTACCCATCATCATCCATCCAACCTGAGCCAAAGTTGCCTAAAGGCCTTAAAATTCATAAACTTCATTACTTTTTTTTTCAGTACGTACGTACTTCTGTTACTTTCTATGTGTATATTTATTTTAAGTTCCTTTTGGCGTACGCCTGTCTTGAACTTGGGTTGAGTTCTAAATTAATTGGGTATTTACATGTGATTTTTTATACAATGCTAAAGATCTCGCAACCAAGCAAGTACTCTCAATTTTGAAGTACGGTCTTACGTAAGCTACAACGAAGTTATTTGATGTATGTATGTCCTTTCTATGTTACAGTCTTAAATCATAAACTGTGTATTGAGAACAATTTTAATTGCGATTTGCTAAACTGCCACGTTTTGCGTCTTTTTTCAAGTAGACCAGCCATATTAGGGTTTTACCTGGTAAAAAATCCCTAAAACGAGATACTTCGCATATGTGTAGTACTAGTACCCAGTAACAACACGTCAACAACCAACACTCGTGCATGCTGTGCTACGGCCGCCGATTTTCAATTTTTTAAAGTATGATTTTTGAATTTACGTTTTTCTCGAAAACCGTAAGAGAGAGGACAAAAGTTATAAGGACCAAAAAGATGTATTTTTTTTTACGATCTGAAGATATGATAAAAAAAAAAGTGAAAATCGGCCGCCATTTTCCAAGATGGCAGCCGCAGCACAGCATGAACGAGTGTTGATTTTTTTATATGTTGTTACTGGGTATCTCCTTGTAGGGAATTATTTCCAGTTACAGGTTTTTCGTTTTTTTTTTGTATTTTTTTTTTACCTACGACTGGATTAAAGGGATTGTCATTTGTGACTATCATATTTGACTTCTTTTTTTTATTATTTATTTATTTATCACTAGTTTTAAACATCCTGTATATGAGATACAAATTCTTTCTTTGGTGCACACTCATTTGAGTGAACCAACTATTGTCATATCTGTAAATTTTTTTAGACTAAATTTCTTCTTTATTTTCAGACAATCAAACGGGGTGATATTATTATAGGATCAATTTCAAGCAAGCCTGTATCTGGTCTTATATTGAAGATAATAAGCAGTGATACGGGAAAACCACGATATCTGTGGGATATGAATATTAAGGTAAGTGTGGGTAGGGTTGCTTAGTGGAAGTAATGAGTGCACAGAACTCATGAGTGTGATGAGTTTCTTAGATTCTGAAATGTATAGGATCAACTTGCGTTAAATATTTTCGCATGTGTCGATAACTACATTTCAGCAGAGGGAAAAAATGTGTTGCAAATTAATGGACGGTATATCTAAAGAGTTTTTTTCGACTACAATGCACATTTTTTTTTTTGATACGTGGAAGCATAACTACCTAAATCAAATATGCGTTTATTACTAATATCACTCTCTGAACGGTAGCTGCATTGAGTTGTGATAATAGAGAACTAACTTTATCATATTTAGAATTTCTGCAAATAGCCACACAACACAGGTTGTGATGAATGGAACCAAGTATAGCAGTTAG
Source organism: Lepisma saccharinum (assembly GCA_022664845.1). NCBI lineage: Eukaryota > Metazoa > Arthropoda > Insecta > Zygentoma > Lepismatidae > Lepisma > Lepisma saccharinum. The sequence goes on from JAGDQP010037655.1 coordinate 13,772, forward strand.
TTCGTCGTAATACCAACAAACTAAGAGATGACATGTGCACTTAGCACTGTGTAGTTCTAATCGATTCATACATAGAGATTTTGTGTTAGTGGCGAGACGTGGACAAAAGCAGTCAGGTTGGAGTTACGTGCTGAGTTGCAGTGTGTCATTGTTCATTAACGACTTATTCAGCGAATTCAGTCGTTTCATTTGCCGAATTATTTTCCTATTCAAAGGAGATTGCGCTGAGATTTGATACGCCGTGCGCCTTGTGAGAATTTTGAGTCACTAATAAGTTTTTGTGAGCGAATCGAGTGGTGTACAACGTTACAAGAATTATTAGGTGCCATATCTGCGGGTAGTTTCGTATTCTAGTCACGCTCTTTTAAAGTCGTAAATTTAACACGTAAGCTGCAATTGATTGGAATTTTTTTCTACCTTTAGACAGCACCCTGCGCTGTACAACAAGCAGAAATCCAGAGCAGAAATGATTCATACGATCGAATCTCCAAGTTGGAGAAATGCTTTTTCTCTTCCCTTACTATGGCAGCTTTTTGTCCAGCTCAGAAGAGTAACTCAGAAACCAAGTAAAGAAATAAGTCATATAAGCGAATCATTCACGTGATCGAATCTGCAACTGAATTGGAAGCGTGCCTGCGATTCATATCATAGTTCCTTTTACGACGCAGAGCAGCGCAGAAGGCAGCAAAAGAAAGCGTTTCATATGGTCGAATCATTTTCGTGACTTGAACTAAGTGAACCAGGTCTTCAAGATAGGGAAGCGCACGCTATTTCGAGGGGGTATTTCTCTTTCACTAGGGAAATGCGTGATCTCTCATCTATCGTCTTTGACATACATCGTAAACAAAATTTCGGCCCAACATATGCTTTCATTTCTACTGCGTGACGTAAAAACTGTCGTAACTCATTCGGGAGGTCGTGGGTTCGATCCCAGCGGCCGACCATTCTAAGTTTTTCCTCAGTCACGCCAAGCAAATGCCGGGATGGCACCTTCAACGTAGGCCCTGGTGGACACCTTCCCGAATCTTTTCCCCATCCCTATCCCGGCCTGTAAGTAAAATACAAATTCACTGCGTGACTTAAACAATAACAAGTTACTAAGTCGGGGGCTTGTGTTAAAATCCTGTAATCCAGCTACCATGGATGCACAATGGAAGGATGGGAAGAGATCACTTTAGTAGCGAGTGGTATTGCATTTGGACTGTGTTCGTGCATTGCCTGGATCAAGTAGGTCTCGTCATTGGAAGAGATAAGGACGAACATGACAACTCAGCTAACAGTTACCATGGGACCATTTCCAACTATTCCTGATTTAATTACACTAAAGCGCTGTTATCTCACTCATGGATAACCACCCCATCTTTATGTAGTAATAAGAGATATAATACTAGAAGATTGTACTAAATAGAATTAATCTGGTATTATATAATTGGAGCCTTATGCGATATATTTCTTCTTGTTTTTTTTTAGGCATTTTGTCCTATTACAAACATCATCCCTCCGCAAGACAAGAAGAATGTAAACAGGACTTACATGGTGAATGATCTGGTGCGCTGTGAAGTGTTGGAAGTGTTGCCCGAGTCCGAGAAAGTTGTGTGTGGTATGAAAGGCATCACCTTGCAAGCAGATCAGAATGCTCGCCTCGGCCTAATCTTCTCCGAGGACTTGCCTCTGACATATAAGTAAGCACGAATAATAATATAAAGATACAGTGTTTTGAAAATTCATGAAATGTTCAAAATTTCTCCTAGTTCTTCATACAACTTTTTGTTATAATTGGCAAATTTCACTTAACGCACTTTACATTAATTTCTATTTCATTCTCTTTATTAATTTATTTTTTTGAGTTTTTGTTATTTGAAGCTACCTTGCTCTGCCATCCATATGATTAAGACAAATATAGTTCTCTGTAGATAAAAAAATTTGAATCCGCATCTAGCAGTTTTAAAAAATAGAATTTTTGTGATTAATATTGCTCAGTGCATTGAGTAGTAATATATATTACAGAGTGATAAAAGGAGCTATAAGAAAATTCTAAAAGAAAAACCTAAGGTCGTTTTAATTGCTGTTGGTGCATAATCAACATGATGGAGGGTTCTAGATGCCAATATGAAAATGGACCTGAGATGTTTCAAAGTTGATAGTACAAAGTAAACCAATATGATTTAACAAAATACAACATCTTAATGAGGAATACTAACGTGGTCGCCGTTGAAAAATGTCCAGTTCTCATGGATGCTGTGCTGCAGTGCATATTGACAACGTCATTAACTTATGTAAATGAAGGTAAGGAAAGAAATAAATACGTTTATTTAAAAAAAAATACTGAAGAAATAACACCAAGTGAATAAAATAGAGGTTCAGTATAAACCGTACATTGGATATGCTTATATGTGAAACTGCTTTTGTTGGTCAAATCAGATTTCTGAACTTCCTTGCAGTAAGGACCACAAGTAAATGTAATGATTTTGTTGTAAGTAGAGATTCAGGCTGCTGCTTATTACGTTGTTCCATTTCGTCTAAGCGAATTTGTGGAGTTTTGACGTTCCCTTCGAAGCTAATGTCCTACTTCTACTGTTAGTACATTTCGTTGACATACATTTCAGTTATAAAATAAAAACACCAACGATTTTAGTTTTAAGAACAGGATATCTAAAATACATTTTATATTAAATGTATAACTGTTTTATAGTTACTATGCAAAATTGGTTGGTACGCAAAAACGTTTCGCATTAATTTAGTAAGAGTTTGACTTTTCGTTATTTAGTAATTATATGCGCGTTAGCAGCACTTTGAGCTCCATCTTTCCACCTACCCGCACCGATTTTAACTTTGATCTGCAAAACACACACCTTGAAATAAAAACTTCTTTTCCCCTTCCTTTTTTTATTCCAATTCTTTCCAATTTAAAAAGATTTTTAAAAGCTTCGCTATTCCGTGTAAAAAGCTTGGTAGTAAGAGAAGACCTGCTATCTAAGTAATTTCTCGACTGTAGAATGTTAACATTTCTAAATCCGCTTCTTCCTGGTTTTGTATGAAACAGAAGAGAAACCCCACCACTTCGAATGTTCTGTTTACTTCTTTAGGTCTTTCACATAGAGATTACCCAACTGCAAAGTGGACAAAGACTGGAATGCACGCATAGATTTATTTATTAATAATAGCTTACTGTTTATACACATGGCCTACAGACGTACGAGAGCGTCATGCCTTGATGTAGAATTCTGGAAGATGCGTCTGTCGCTACGATCATGGCCTGGTCGTCCGAATAGAGAGCAAGCCAATCATTACTTCGTAAGTATTAGCGTGAGGGCCCATTGATTCCGTGCCCAATTTTGATTCATGGTGCCACTTTACGTGGCGCTGTGTGAAATTTACGGAGATGATGAAGATTCTTGACCTGTATGAATGGAAGCCAGCAGTATTAAGTCGATTCAGTACCGTTTGGGTAGATAAGACTATCGGCCATGGCCTGTCGAAACTAATGGTACATGGGTATTTCCGTGGTTAGGGTTTCGACGAGCAGATAGATTCGTGTATTATTTCTGTAAAACTTGTTAATCCGTAATCGATCATGTGTGTCGATCAGCTACCGACTCGTCTCTTGAAACTTCTTCCAAACCTTTGGTAGGGAGTGGACTATGTTAGCCAAAGCTTTCGGTACCTTCCTCCTGCAGGTGAGGCTCTTAACGCGATCTTCTGTTGAGAGAGGCTCGCTGGGTATGTTGTTAGTCGTTCACAAACACAGTACGTCTGGCCACCACTCCCTCGACGTTTTGAGTTGCTGTTTTCAGTCTTTGCATCATAGCCAAACATCAACGCCTCCTAGCAGTAAACCAAGGAAAAAGTGTCATTCTACAGATTCTCGTCCCAACTGCTATATTCCATTAACTTGGGACCTAATTTTCAAGGATACTTGTGTGTGTGTGTTCTGGTAATATGCATAAAATTGTGTTGACCAGTGCAGTATTGACTGAATTAAGAGTAATTTTAGTCTCGGTAGTGTCAGTAATATAGCCATAAACACGTCGGTAAGTTAAGCCTTTAATGAATACAGACGATCCCCGACCTACGTAGGTGGATTATTCCATAAAATCGTACATAATTCGAAATATACGTGTCGGAAACTTGCCTGATTATTAATAGTGTTGACTAAGATCTAACAATAAAAATATTTATATTCAGTATTATGTTAAAAAAAAAAGCAAGTTCGTTGTTAATAATAAAATTACATACACACAAGCAAATATAATTTGCTTTTTTTTTTTCCTTGGCGTTCACTTGGCGAAGGTGTCGCTTGACTCGGCCTTCCGCGCAACTTGGGCCACGGTGGCTCAGTTGGTAGAGCGCTCACTTCTGGTGCTAGGGTTCGTCGGATCGATCCCTGCTCATGCCATGTGGGTTTTGTGGTGGACAAACACCGTGTGCGTGGGTTTTCCCGGGGTGCTCCCACGTATTTCTGTTATATTTGTCCGCTTCGATCAGTAGCATTTCGTAGATTTTTACCGGTTATCCGTTACGTAGGTCTGGGGTCGTCTGTAGACAAATATACAATAAGCAGATACTGCCAGTATTCGAAATCTAGAGTTTTAAAAGAAATTCATGATCTGTTAAGTTCATTGATGTTCATGATATATTCCGCCACAAAGAGAGATTGGCGGTGTAACTTTTTTTTTCGCTGCAGTTGTGTTTTGAGAGTATTTGACGTAAACTTGATCGTTATTAATATACCTTTATTTAACATTGCAGCCT
>JAGDQP010037656.1:7171-18523 GCA_022664845.1 Lepisma saccharinum
TTAAAATTGGAAGAAAAAAATATTATAATTGGAAGAAATGGGACTATAATTGGATAACAGTACAATTAGAAAATATATGATTATAATTGGAAGAGATAAAATTATAATTGGAAGAGGTAAGCGTAATTGGAAGAAATAGAAGTAGACTTGGAACAGATAGGATTATAGTGGAAGAGAGGAAAATATATTCCGAAGATATAACATTATAATTGGAAGAGATAAGGCTATAACTAGAAGAGATAACAGTAGAAGTGGAAGAAATAAAAGCAGAATTACCATTCGTTTTATATACTCATGAGTTATCAGGAAAATAAAACCTCCTTCCTGGAGGTTCGGTTGCAAGTAAAACAACCACATCCTTCCACATACACAACCCAAAGAATATAAGTGTATGTGGGTTGTAGTTATCACGTGGGTTACATAACGAATTAGGCTTATGCTACTTAAAATGAAACGAATGCTTCCTAGCATGTGACAATATTGGCCTTTAGAGTAAGAGTTTGAAACAAAACAATGTACGGTTCCCCTCTACTGAAATGAAGTAGAAATATAAAGTATGGTTCAGATTTGTCCAACGTTGTGAATTTGTATACTGGAAATTCGTATGAGAAACAGGATGGGCAAGTAGAGCTGTGCGATTTCTGAATTTTGATATAATACTTCGATATCGTCGACGAATCGAAAAGCAAACGATTTATCGATAATCTAACTATTAAACACTTCGAATAGAAAAATCGTTAAAATTCGAATATTGTTTAAATCAAAATATCGTTAGAAATTGAAAAATTGTATGAATTGAATATATATAGAATCGAAAATCTGTCCACATCGATCATATTTTCTTAATATCGATATTTCTATTTTACAAGATATCGATCAATATATCGAAAAATCGCACAGACCCTGCAGGAATAGAGAATTTAAATTTTTAATTGAATTTGAGCTCATTTACGAGTCTTTTAGCATCTTTGGTTAAGACCAAAGAAGGGATGTAAGCTGTATTTACGAGAGTAAGTACGAAAAAAAATACAAACAATGAATAACACTAGTGCACGAGAAACCGAATAAGAAGTACGTTTCTAGAGATTCACGAGCAAATATTTAGGGAAGGGGTGGAAATGGATTAAACGTTTCGTACAGGGAAACCATAGCAGACAAACAATCAGTTTTTGTAAGTGTCAATACTATATTTCATGACTTCAACAAACATTTTTCGATTCACGCTATGTGTCTATAATCGCAACTGTTCGCACTATCGGATTGCTTCAATAGCTCACGTATTGGCGTATTTCACCTAATATTAACTAATGGACCAATCACAGACTTAATTTACCGCAATCGACAATAAAGAACTAAGTTCAGAGATAGCCAACGGCGAAGCGACAAAGTTTCTTGAAATCAGTAATAAAAGTGTACATATTTATAAAATTAGTATATTTCCCTGCAGCTTTTCTCTGTGGTCTGTGTTACACAAAGCAGAAATTTGTACGCTGTATAAAGAAACAATAAAAACAAACAGAAGTATTCGAAAAGATATGTAATAGTAGGCACTATAATCTCAACTAGGCGGAGAAAGCAGATGAAAGGAAGATACTATTGTAACTAATGAATAGAATGAAAGTGGTTAGGACATTGCTTAGCTAGCATATTTCACACTCGGGAGTTTCAATTGAAGGAAGATGAAGATGAAGACGACGGATATTCAAGTCACAATAAATAACAATAAGGAAGAAATCTTAAATACAAAAACAAAACTCTAAAGCAGGGCGGACTGAGAAAGCTAACTTTATTCATTTATTTTTATGTTTTGTCTCGTAGTTTTTCAACAACTCTCAATGTCGTTTCATTGACCCACGTGCTGAAGTCCTTATAGACGATATTATGAAAATTTGAAATTTCCGTCTCTGAAGAAGTCACTGATTAGCTTGGCGAAACGTTTGTAAGACTTGAACACAGATTATCTTAAGAAAAATCTGGATAAACTGCTTAAATATGGATCAGTATGAGAGTTTCAAGTATCGTTTAAGTCTAAATTAAACTGAAAGTCCTGTCGCTGAGCCGACGACCATGGTAATAATTATTGGAACTTGGTTACGATAGAAACCTTAACAAATTGATTCACCAGATGATGTCTCACTTTAGTATAGGTATGACGTATACACTGAGTATTAACAAAGAACATTATGAAATAGTAAACGACTGATGATAAGTCTACTGGCAACGGAACACTGCTATATTATCGACGAGTTTCGCGTTAAAACGTTCACAGGTTGTAGCACATGTGGACACATGCTACGTTCTACGTTTCGCAACTTCTTAGAACTGGAGTTATAAGCAGAGGCCTCACATAGGTCAGTTTTTCATACTTGTCTTAAATATGACCTTGTCTGCTCATCCTGATTCGTAGTCAGAACAGATAGAAGAAGCCTTAATGACACAGACGTTAGAATAGGGTGAATTTGATCCACATATTTAGGTGCTACCACCTACCAGATATTGCCAGCCTTTAAACGTATTCTTCTTTCGCCAGTACAAAACATTTGTCAGGCAAATAGAAGATTTCGTTCGTTGTAGTGTCCCTTCACTAAACGACACACTGTTTATATTGGACACACGTTCACTAATTTATAAGCAGCTGCGTTTCTTACCCACAATTTCTACTCATGCTGCAATATCGATGGTGCGCCTCTGGTTACTTGCCATATGGCAGTCCATACCCATTGAAACATGTCTTGAACATTAACATCTGCAGTGTTTCAACATGTGAGGACCATGGTTATGTGGACAGCAGATTCGTGAACTATTCGTGATGTGACGCCAGCGTCTATTTCAATCGTTTTGTCCTTACACTCCATTATCATTCGTTTGACTGACAAGGTTACCTCCCTGGTACTCCTTATGATGCGTACACATCAACATATGTGTAGGTACGACCAAGAGATTAAGTAGATGCAGGAAAGTCTCTGTCAGTATTAGCACCCAGCCATCAAGTAACGGGACAACACAATCAACACTAGGATTAGTGAAAAAGCATGTAGGACGACTCGAAACAAAACAGCGTTAGCACATACAGATGACTCTACCAACATTAGTATCCATCCAGCACGTAGATACAAGAATGGCTCGAACATCATTAGAACTATGTCAACAAGTAGAAGCGAACGACTCTCACAGCATTAGTTCCCGATCAGGAGGTACATACGAGATGATTCTAATATTAGAATCTAGCCAGCAAGTCGAAGCGATCTAACAACATTAGCACTCAGCCAGGAAGCAGACATGGGACTACTCTAACAACAATAGCACCCAGCAAGTATGGTCATAAGTTCATAAACAAAGAGTGTTCTTTAAGTAACTATAGTGGTATTCAAAATGTACAATTTGTTCATACAGACCAAGATTTGTTGTCAGATTCTTGTTCATTAGCACTAGAAAAATGTCAGCGTCGTACATAGTAAAACAGCCTTATGACGCCTGTACTCACAGCTTATATCACAAATATAACAGTGCAAATCGAAAGAATAGTTAAAAAGTAATTCTAACAATTAAAGATATACATAGTTACTATCATTTAACAAAGAAGCATAATCACTACCATGCAAGACTCGAATACAGTAAACTAGTATTCTGCAAAAAAAGACAGACATATGAATTAAAAATAGATATATTCTATCTATTCTGCGTTATGTTTCTTAGAAGAAACACTTTACATCAACTATAGGAGAACACCGGAAGGACAGAGAAAACTTAAGAGAAAGAGGTTAGAAGGAGAAGAGAAGACAAAAGCCTAAAGGAAATTAAAGAAAGGAAAAATTCAATTTCAATATCGTCTGTATTCTTTAGAAAAAAAGTTCAAGTCACAAACGAACATTTTTTTGTTCTACTTTTTCTTTTAAAAATGAGGGGAAAAGAAAGAAAGATGTAGAGGAAAAACTCTTGCTGACATTCTGATGGCAGAAATTCTTTGAACAGAGAAATTGGACCCAAGATCAAAGACACACGCAACAAGAGATAAAAGAACGAAAAAAAAAAAATAAGAGTAGTTTTGTTGGATATCATATTTTAGATCTCATTTGAGTTACGCCTTAAGTAATATCAAATTTAGAAGAAGTAAATTTACTGTCTTTCTCTCGTTCTCTTTATTTAATAAAAATTAGTTTTCTTACTTCTATCCTGAAGCAAATGAACTTTTGCTTTGACAATGGGACTTTGTCCCTGATCCTATATCGTGACACGCAAGCATTGATTTAATCCTTTACATTCATTTGGAGTGGTGTCCATAAAACAAAAGATAATTTCAAATCCTTGTCAGCAAATGCTACAGACTTGTCTATGTCTATCAAAATGTATTTCAAAATTGTTCCAATAAAGCCTTGGGAAGATTATTTTCATTAACAATCGCACTTCATAGCACTTAAGCCACACAAGCATTATTTTTTTTTTATAAAATACCTCCGTTTATACACACCATTATTCGCTATTGTATTTCGCTCTTACCCATAGAAAAACGCTTAATTTCAACTATTAGGACGGCCTGAGTCTTAGATTCCTAAAGACCATAAAGAAAATAAAATAAAATAATTTCAACTATCAGGAAATTTAGATGTAAGTAATCGATAGCAAGCCCCTAATCCATGTTCCTTAAGAAACTTACCTCTGCATATACACACAGTTGTTCACTATTATATTTTATCTTTATTGTTAGAGAAACGCTTATTATCAACAGCTAATTTTCATGTATCTATACGGGGGAGCAATCGCCCCTCCCCGCGACAACTTTTCTTATTTCCTGCACGTACACTTTGACTACTTTAAAAATTACTACGTTTGTTCCAAGTTTCTAGCATAATTACAAAGCGAACTACAGCTACGGCCATCTACCGGTAGATCAGAAAACCAAATGATCTGGTTAGGAAGATAGTACAAATATATCCGGCAGATGGAATTTGAAACACTCCACCAATTACAAGCTTTTAATGTGTTTGACTTTGTGTCTTTGCAGTGCATTGTTTTCTCAATTTTCCAATTATATTTGGTGATATTCCATTGCGTTATTAATGCAAAATTTATTGTCTTATTTGTAACAGTAACGTTGCTAACGACATTCTATTGCCTGATAATTTTGCCCAGTCTTAATCAAACTGGAATTAAAATTACTAACGTGATATATTTATTTTGCATAGTTTTGAATGTTTTGTCCTCGAAGCTTGATTCTTCGTGACTACATTTATCCTCACCGAGGTGGATTCTTCCTGATTCTTCTGCCCCCAATTAAATTATCAAGTACGAATGATTTTTTGTGAATCTCCTGTCCCACGAATATTTAACTCTTAATGGTGAAATAAGTGCCCACTTACATGGAAAAACAGTATTTCCTTTAGTTTCATTTTCATACGTCTCGCCATCTTTTAACGCCCAACAGAACGATTAAAAACATGTCTAAATTTCTTATTTACATTATAGGTTTAACTATACATAATTGTTCCTGTAAAAACACAATCTTTACAAGAAAATATAAATTATATTGTATGTGCGCCTAAGATCCTCCGAGTTAATATATTCAAAATTTAGCTCCTTTCAAAAATACTTCTCCCATGGATTGAAAAGATTATTTATCTATTTATATCTATAGATAGATAGAAGGAAATACGTAATAAAAAAGAAAGAAAGAAAGAAAGAAAGAAAGAAAGAAAGAAAGAGGGCGAAATGAAAAACTCTTGTACCTTCGTTTTAGTAAATTTGTGCTTCATGGCTTCTTCAATTCTTTTTAAAAAGGCGATTTCAATAACCAGTAATACGGAGGATAAATAATAAAGGGAAAAGGACTGCAAAGAATAAAAGAGAAAAAAAAATCCTTTGAGATTTCTCCACCTATTTTCTATGTTTCCACCTTGGTTCATTAAGCAGCAGCAATCTTGCAAAAGACCAAGAACAGTTAACCTCCAGTATTACTCTCTGGAGTATCCAGAATTTTCAGTAGACAAAATGTCTATTTTCCATCTTGTCTTTTCCCTTCCTCAGCCCCCCTTCTACTTATATTTTTGTGTTCGCCGGAGGAGGGGAAAAAGATCCCCCAACCACCAAAACCAGACTAAGTTCAGCTACTACCACCACCGCTACTACTGAGAACCTCTCCAGAAACTGTCTCGAAACGGGAAAGTGGCCATTGTAAGTGTAATCATAACCTGAAGGCTTATCCAGATCTCTGGGAATAGCTACCGCCCATCACCGACAGTAATGGACTCATTGAGAAACTCCCTTGACGATCGATTTGAATCTCTTTTACCTCCTCCCACTACATCGCAGTTCCAGTCTCCTCTTTACTCTTCTATTGCATCATCTTCGCTCCTTGAGGTGAAAAAGATTTCAAGGTGCTTCTTTTTTTTCGTTACCAAGTAACTGTTCTTCTCGCGCCCTTATAAAAGGGAGAGTCCTTTGCCAGCTTAAGTTTGCGTGCACACCCACCCACAGAACTCCCGTCCCCCACACATACGCACTTGGAAAAGGAAACCAATGTAATGATGCGTATTTCTTTTTCCTCGAATAGAGATGTTCAAAGGGTCAAAAATGCTGAATTCAAATGTTCTCGGACCAGCTACTAAAGTGAAAATTAATGGAAATGAACTGGTCAACATTTGAAAACTAGCAAAAGCAGAGATAGGAACACAGAATAATATGTGGCGGTTGCGGTGGTCATGTCGTCGACCTCATCATAAAGTGTGATATCTCAAAATTTGGCAGTTCATATCTCAAATCGACATATTATAATGATAAGGCGTTCAAACGTTATTAAAAAAAATTGTTTACAAGAACATTAACAAGCACATGGAAGTACTTTTCTTTAAATTGCTCTCCTGAAAAGTTAAGAAATTTTGAGATACGACACTTTGTGACGAGATCGACGATGTGTGCGTAGCTGCTTCTATAAGTTACGCTAGCTAGAGTCCACCAGGTCTTGGACTCTAGCCTTGGTCTAGTCTAGTTCATAGAATTAAAACGACCACAGAAAATATAACATTAATTTTAAAGCAAAACAACAAACAGAAAACGAGTATTTAATATGACTATTTACAATAAAAGCTCTTTACGTATTAATATTAAAAATTTCAAAATTGGTATAAATAGAGTTAACAAAAAGTAGAAAAGATACATGTGTAAATCAACAGTTTCCTCAGACTGCTGACCTCGGTGTCACGTGATATGAGACCTACGCTATCTAGATCTGGGTTTAACTCCCAGTTGGAGCATAAACGTTGGTGCATGTGGAAACATAACACCTTACACAATCAAGCAGGGCCTCAGTAATTAGTTACTATAATGGCCCCAAAATATAAAGTTAATCAAAGGCTTGTTTACGGTTTGTGTAAACCAACGATATCCAACAAAAGATGGCAGCACTACTTCTGAATGTTTCTAGTGATTTTTTTTATCATTGTGAATAACCAAACTTATAACACTAAAGCGATTTAAGCAATGAACAAGAAAGAAAATAGCAAAAATCGACACTGATTGAACTTTTGAAATGGTTATGACTTTTCTTCTCTGAAAGTCTGAACTCTCTAGGTTTGAATTTGTAGTCGCAGCGTTGGAATTTCGTTCAACGATACAAATACATTAGAGGCAGTGTTGCCACCTAACTTTAGAGATTGTTGCATTACACAAACCTTAAGTAAACTTTTTCAGAATAATGATACTGAATCCAATTAAAGAGCTAAACACATACAGAATCTTACTTTCTATTACTGACATTAAAGTCAGTGTTACGCTGATTAACGGTACTATACACTATTTGTTTAATGTGCAACTTTTAGGTCCCTTGACAGTGAAGCTATAAGTAAAGGGACCTTATCATCCCACTCTGAAAGCCAATTACTCTGAAATCTGCGGGTTCTTTCCATTTGCTTAGCTTTCTCCATTTTATGAGTTCACATTAGTTCTTTAATGAAAGCAGGTACAGGGAAACTGTTTCACACTTGGATTCAGTAAGCTCTGTTTATCGAGCCGCGTGTAGTTATTTGACTCTAAAACTGGTAGGTCTTTTTCATTTGCTTAGCTTTCTCCGTTTAAATAATTCACATTATTTTCATTATAACTACTGCAGTACGTTGTCACCGGATTCGATCTAAGTTTAAGCTAAGTTTAAGTATGTGTACTTATTTAGTTTCAATTGTATATTTTATGTTACAACTTTTCTGGTTTTATTTTTGTATGTAATTCTCAGCACCTTTGAATAAAGAAAAAAATAATATAGTATCTAACTCAATACAATACAAACTAGAGCTAAAACAGGCTCACTTTCGGCAACCCGGCCTGACAAAGGTGAGCCGACGATCCGATCCAAAACTTCACCCGATTGACCCAGTCTGGGCCCGAATGACACAACTTACGCTATAACCCCGTTTTGACCCTTTTAATCGGACTAACTTTGTGATCCGGCAACCTGATTATTGAATCGTGACCCAATTGACCCAGTGACCCAATTTTGACCCGACGACACTTTCTTCACCTGAATATATTTGGTCTTGTACCTGTGGCTTAAATCAATCAATATTTTCAGTTGTGATGTTCAGAAGGGCCTTTTCGAATGGAGAGTTATTTGCTCACCTCCGGGAATACTTTTGTTCTTTCCGGGGATTTATATTTTTTATATGTTTTTACTATTATTAAGAAGTTACGGTATCGTATTCTTGGTACTCTGAGGGGTAAGACACCGTTTTCGGTCACCCCTGAAAGAAACACTGTTCAGAAAGTCACAAGAACAATTAAAAAGACTGCTTTAGCATCCGGGTCATCGGGTAAAAATCGGGTTCCAGGCATAGACCCGGTCCAAAACTGACCTGATTGACTCGATTCACCTTATGACCCGTTTTAACTCTGATACAAACCTTACACATTAAGATAAACACAAAATTTTTGAATAGTTTTTAATAGATAAAAATAATTCATTCACATTAAAGAAAGAAATAACTTTATCTGTACGCGTGAAAGACATTTTTGTAGCTCAACACACAAGCAAAATAGGAAAATCACTAAAACAGGACATTCTGAAGTTCAATTCAACACTACTTTCATACAATGTGTATCATCCCAAACAATTTCCATAATTTGTTCACTGTTACAGATATGCAATAAAAATGTTCAGTCTTTGATCCTAGATCAAAGCCAGAGTTGTTTGTGCAGGAAAGAGAGAAAAGAAAGATCTCTCTATAATCATAAACACAAGCATAGAGGATGCCCCACAAAAAAAAAGAAAAAGAGAAAGCATAAAATGTAGAATATGTGAGGAGGTCGAAAATTCTCGAGAGTGTTCGTTAGACAACACGTTATCATACACAGCCAGCTCACTTCTAATATTGTTTGCAAACCTTTGTTGAACATGTTATTGCATCACACGAGAAACTCCTGCAACAAGCAAGCTTCAACATACGGACACAAACACACACAACCTCCTTGTTCATTTTATTCCCTTACACCCTAAAGGAAGAAAATGAAGTTTGAGCACGTGCAACAAGAGAAAGAGACTATAGTGTTGGGAAGGACGATGATGAAGAAGAAGAAGGAAGCGTATATACATATACATACATAGTATGTGTGCAGATTTAGTTATGGTTGTTTACTGTGCCTACATTACACGAAAATTGTTAGTTGGCCTCTCTCGTAAGGCTCCTTTGCTTGAAAACATTATTTGTAGCATCGGAGCAGAAACTAAGGGTAAATTGGGAGTGTTGAAAGGGAATCAAAACAGAGATACAGAGAAGATGTAAAAACAGGAATAGAGGAAAAGTACAAACAAAGAAAAATTGTGTTAGGTTCTCTACATCCATTTGTGAATATGTGGCATACAAAGATAGCCAGGTACTTACTAATACACACTTTAAAAACAAAGTTATTTTACATTGTAATGATATCATTTGCAAGCCTTGAATGGTTAAAGGTATTATAACTTTTCTATACTTGTTATTTGCGATTGCTATTTTAAGATATTTTCGTGTAATTTCGTACACCTTTTCACAAATGTTATTGTAAAACCTTTGTACATTTTTTAATAGTCGTTTGAGTGTTACAATTTTCTATAATCTTCACAAACGTTACAGTGTAACTTCCTTTGTACATCTTTTCACAAACGTTAGAAAGTAACTAGTTCGTTACGCTTTTATTCAAACGTTAGAGTGCAGCAATGTGTGTATGTTTTTCACAAACGTTAGAGTGTAACAATTTCTTACATTTTCCAGAAGCGTTAGAGTGTAACTAATTATGTACACTCTTTCACAAACGTTAGAACAATGTATGTTTTTCACAAACGTTAGAGTGTAACAATTTCTTACATTTTCCAAAAACGTTAGAGTGTAACTAATTATGTACACTCTTCCACAAACGTTAGAGCAATGTGTGTATGTTTTTGACAAACGTTAGAGTGTAACAATTTCTTACATTTTCCAGAAACGTTAGAGTGTAACTAATTATGTACACTCTTCCACAAACGTTAGAGCAATGTCTGTATGTTTTTGACAAACGTTAGAGTGTAACAATTTCTTACATTTTCGAGAAACGTTAGAGTGTAACTAATTATGTACACTCTTTCACAAACGTTAGAGCAATGTGTGTAAGTTTTTCACAAACGTTACAGTGTAACAATTTTTTACATTTTCGAGAAACGTTAGAGTGTAACTAATTATGTAAACTCTTTCACAAACATTAGAGCAATGTGTGTATGTTTTTGACAAACGTTAGAGTGTAACAATTTCTTACATTTTCCAGAAACGTTAGAGTGTAACTAATTATGTATACTCTTTCACAAACGTTAGAGCAATGTGTGTATGTTTTTCACAAACGTTAGAGTGTAACAATTTCTTACATTTTCCAGAAACGTTGGAGTGTAACTAATTATGTACACTCTTTCACGAACGTTAGAGTGTAGTAATGTTTGTACATTTATTTCATACGTTACAGTAAAAGGTTGTCGTATACTTTTTTTAATAAGTGTTAAAGTTTAACTAACAAGTTTTGTAAATTAGTTTCTCACAAATGCTGGAATGTATCAAAAGAGGTTTAGGTGGTCTAAGAAAGAACTAAAAACGTTAGCTATAGTAAGTTTAAACTAACACTGTGAAAAATGTACTGAAACATTCGTGGAAAATGCTAGACAACCTGCATGCTGGAAATTTCCTGTAATTAGACTAATACAATCCAGACGTTGTTTAGTTTTGTTTTACATGGATACTAAGGGTAAAAGGAGAAAGGACTGAAGTGATATTTGAAAACAAGTATTTCAGTATCTTACCGCCTGGACCATGTTGCCAATCAGAAAAAAATCATTAAAGAAGTAGATAGTATCAGAAATGCATTTCCCGA
>JAGDQP010037657.1:1777-16350 GCA_022664845.1 Lepisma saccharinum
ATTGGCATCACTTCGGCACGTGACAGCATAAATGGTATAATATGCTATATTAACAATAAAAGCTATAAAAACGGAACTCCAATACACGCAATATTATATGCCTCTAATACAGACAAGACTCTAGCTATTTTTAAACATCTTATTTAATGATAATCAGTTAAAACTTTCAAATCTAACAAACACTTATCTTCCTGGATTGGTACTCATCTATGTTCGTGAGTCGTCTGTATTAATCCTAAACGTTGCGCGCATCAACAATTTCATTTGTTTCCTACGATAATACCATTGACCTCTTCTACGGAAAAACTGGAGTGGTTGATGCCATTACAAATATAAAGTCAGAGTGCGAAGGTAAAATTCTCTGAATTTAGACAAGTATTGTGCACTCGTTCAGTAGAGTACACTGGGAAATAAAAAAAACCACTGATTGACTAAAATTTGGTTCTATATTTCTTTTCCAAATCTACAACTCCCGAATGGACAAACCAAAACACAGACAGTATGCCGAGTAAGCAACAGCAAATAAAGACGGGTTAGATAAAGTTGAGTTCGATATATTTTGTTTTCTTTTTGTCCAATCAGAATGAAAATACATGTAAATGATAACGATTGCACTCACCGGTGAAGATTTTTTCTTATATGGCTGAACTCATTTGACAGTAATTCACTCCCTGTTTCTCCCTTTCACACTGAAAAGGGTGTGATTTCCTCTCTTTGTTATTTTAACCCTAAGCCACACCTCGGACACACCCACACCTTCTCAGCAACGTATACGGTTCACAAAACTTCAATTCTCGACTTCCATTTCCCTACAATTCTGAGTAAAACCGCCGAACTATCAAGTTATTTCCATAAAGAAACCGCTTTGACACTCATTTCTGATTTTCCGCAAACTACGGGACATCGAGTTTTAAGTTACGATACTGGAGTGATTGATTAGTAAAACAATTTTTGTTTTCTTACAATTTTAATTGCATCGATTAGTCCAGTGTCGCTTTCAAGTACAGGTCAATGCTACAGGAATTACCTCTTCGCAGAGTCGCGTTTCACTTTTCATTTGCTCCCTCCGCCGTGCAAATAATTCCCGCTTCGCTGCAGATTTTTGTGCTTATTTCACTTTTTCAGCAAAACAAAGATTTTATCGTTTTACAACATTAGCGATAGGTATTTTCTCTGGTAAATGTTCCTTCTCTGGCTGCTATGTACGCAAGTTAACCCCAAGGTATTTTCTTTCTAAAGTTAATTAAACCAATGAGAGATAAGAATATTCAAATAAATACTATTCCTTCTGGAGAGATGAGGAATTACATGGGATTTGTGTTTTCTTGTAGTGTAAACAGCACTTTACGACTATTAGACAGTTACCGAGTTGATGTTCTTGAATCCGATACATAATAGCTTGAGTTGTAAGTTCCTCTGATTCAATTTAGGATTCTTTCGTTTCATTCTGCTGTTGTGTATTTTTATTATGGTAAATTAAACTATAATTTGGGTGCACGATTTAATGTGATATAGCTAGTGAATGAACAAAAAAGAGCTAAAAAATATTTAAAATTTCTATAACACTGTAATCAGACACAATGAAAAAATTCAATTACACTATGTAAGAGACACTTCCGCCCTCTAAAGGACATAATATGAAGTATAATCAATGTAGAACGGGTGAACTAAAGCCGTTTCTAAGTTCCGGCGACCTGTAAAGGTTACAATAATTAATCATTGAGTTGAGAAATGTCGTGGAATAAGTGCAAGCGCGTGCGAAAGTGACAATGCAACTCATTAGCACATGTCTTGTTCAGGACGACAGTTAATTCCGTTATTACTCCTTTTGTTTCACCCACAAGCTCTAAAGTATAGAATCGCACGAATTAGGTTTTAAAGAAATTACATTTCCTGCTTCAGACAGCGTGAGTTTCATTTTGATTTGTTGATTCAAATCAATAATAATTTAATTTAATACCTTTGCTATGAACAGTACAATACCAATATAGCACTGCAAAATAAGGATACATATTGGTTACACAATAAAAGAATTGGATACAGAATAACAAAGAAAATTGTACGAACTATGAAGTCAGAGTTGTTGAATAAAAAAAAAAGATTTTCTTCCCCTAGTTACTGAGAATATCTTCTCGCATACCGGGTTATTCTATGACCACTGCAATAACTCCATCTGGCGAGCGAATAGATGAGTCATATAGGCATTTGATTGTGCAGCAGTGTGTAGAAGAACTGTAGCTGCTGGGCTAAGCGCATCTCGCTGTTACTTATAGTTTAAGATACGCGAGAGTGGGCTATTCGTGCCGGAAGTCTTTCCAATATGTTGCCAATATGGCTGCCAATCCGTGCAGGTAGATCTGATAAAAAAAATCGTGCGGTCTGGAATGTGCAGCAGTAAGTAGAGCAAGAGTTGGTTGAGGTCAGGTTAGGTGTTATAGTGTGCGAAATTGGAAAACTGCTGAAAGTGTGTTTGGCTAGTACGGTATCGATTATAATTTGAAGTATGTCGAGAGAGCGACAAGGGAGCTAGGTTTGAATTCCAGTGTAAGAGTTTTACCAACTTTGACTTTGATGTATGAGTGCGTTCTCTGATGATTGGTCGTGGTGGTGAAGCTGTGCTCCACGGTTTTGGTTTGGTTGAAGTCAGGTTAGATGGGATTGGTTTTATCAGACGTTTTGGGTTTGGTATTTGGTAATGAGTTGTGATTGGTCAGGTTGTACAGTGTTGTGTCTTGAGAACGTTGTTGAATCTGAATTTGTTGATTTGAATCTTGTGATATTTTGACTGTTGTGTTTCGCAAGGAATGTGGAGCGAGTGAAGACAGGTTTGATGTTTGGCTATTTTGTTTTGTGGGTGTATTGTTGTGAATCAGCGGAGTGTTAATGAATTGCTTTTTGATTGTTGTGGTTGTTTTGAGGCATTAACTGTATGTTGAGTGAGCGAAGACGGGCTTGATGTGTTGAGTTTGTTTCAGAAGTAGTATTTTTTGATAATTTAGACTGGATTGGAGCTGAATTTTTTATTACGGTGCGGTTTATATAATTGAGGGGATCGAAAGTATGTTGTGCTTAAATACAGACTGATTTCGCGGGATTGGATTGATTTTGGAATTAAATGAATAGTTGGTCTGGAATTTCGTGACCTGGGATAATGTTTGAATTTTTAAATTTAAAACTAAATACGAATTAAACCATGATTTATATTTTGCTTATAATTAAGGTGAGTTTGTGCTAGCTAAATTGCAATTCCTTAAAGGCCAGAATTTACAAATTAATTAAGTTTTGAAATTTTTTGAGTTTATTCAATTCTTTTTGATATTCCTAGAAGTGATATTAAAGGCAGTTTTTGCTGACATAAATAAATCGCGTGCTTTCGGGGGAGACTTTGAAGGAGTGAGAAACTGAGAGTGCCTACATTTTTTTGGAGTTATTGAGATTTCTACATCCCCCCCCCCCGCACTTCGAGATAAATTTAGTTAATACTTGACTTCAACATTAAATTGGTTTTTCAGGGATTAAATTGAAACAAATTAATTATTGGATGACCTCCTCGTTTCTCAGGTTTTGGAAAGTTTTTTTCCTTGCAAAAATTATTTGTTACAAATTTATTGTGAATATTGTGTTGATTCAAAATAAGAAAAACTGAGATTTGATGGTTTCTTTTGTCTCTGACCAATTGATGAAAAGAATATAACGTTAATTGCGACTTGTTACAATCCACTAGTGGATGAGGCCTTTCCCCGAAGGAAGGAGTTGGTCTACTGCTCCCACGCTGACCAGACGGGTTGGGAGAGGAGAGCCGAAGCTCTCACTATGATCGCCACTGTCTTATATATATATAAAACATAGTTGAAGCATATATTTTTTTTTTAAATTGTATGACTTGTTTCAAAATGGTGTACTCTGCATTTGGATAATATTGTTGATTATTGGTGATCAGTATTTGAAACAAAACTGATATTTCCGTGGTTGACACTCATGTGTTTAGATTGATTGATTAATTTTGAAGAAATTGTTGGTAGTTTTCAACTTTGTATCTGTTCTGGACAAAGACATAAAACAGAAGAATTGTAATGAATTGATTATTCTGGAGCCAGGGGTGTATTCTTTCAAGTATTATATTATTAGATTTTTACCCGCCAATTTTTGTTCCATATTACCAAATAAAGGTATCTTGAGCCCTAAACTATTTTTCTGTGCGAGTCTGCTCTAGGCAATGAATGCGGCAGCTTCAGTATCTATGCGTTAACGTTTCAACAGAAGCAGCAGTGAGTTGACATCTGCAGTTCCCTGCTTACCCGTCACAAAAGTGAGCCATTTCTGGACAGAATTGTGACAGAGGTCCTCTACCATAACATTACACGCAAAAAGCAGTGGGTAACTGAAGAGAGGCGTAGAAACTGTGCTAAAACAGGATTACCACCCCTGCGAAATGATGTTGAGTGTTTAGTGGGATATCCGTGGAACTTCGTTTGGATGCCATACTGGAATTTGCCTGATGAAACAGAGAAGTTTTAGGAAACTTTAGTCAGTATCGCCGGCAGCAAATCTCGAACCTTCCCAGTATCGACTAAAGTCCACGACAATCACCACTAGAACACGGGTACTTTATTTACTATACTTTAACAATGACTTTTCATGACGTATCTTGTTCCTCGGGTATTTTCCGTTGTATAAATACGTGAGGTAACATTGTTTTGTCCGTTTCGTGTAGCGTCTCGTTAAGACACTCAAATATTACATGAAAGGAATATCGGTATAAAAATATAAACTGCTAGATTTAACCGATTGTTTAGTCAGTCCGTGTGGTCCAGTGGTTATGATCATTCACTTGCGATAAGTATTAATGAGGAGGCGTAGGTTAAAACCCTGCTCACTTCGGTCATGCTGACTCAGGCTTTTAGTACGATTTTCCTCAGCCTTACCAAGCAAATGCCGAAATGATACTTTCAATGGAGGTGTTCACTACCACATTCTTAATCCCTATCCGGAGGAGAGTGCTCACAAAGAAACATCATCACTGAAACTTGGCAAAGGCTTAGATCGTAGCTGCCACTAAATCTCATAATTGTAATAAAATTAAAAAAATAAATCATTCTGTAATTCTGATAATCTCTGATATGTTTAATGAGATGAATATGAATAACAATTTCACTTTTAATCACCGACTTTAGTGATTAAAATCTGTCATAAGCTTAAAGGATAGTATTCCATTGGCAATAATATAATCTATGAATTTGAAAGGAATGGAAAAACAGTACCCAAGACTCCCCCTCTAGGTACAGCCTCAACATTCGCCTGGTATGATTAACAAAGACCCTGCAGAAGATCTAACTCTGTATGACTAGTGTGAGCAAAGCTCAAACCTCTGTAGGATTTCCAATCATGACTCTAAATCACTAATATTTACCACTAGACTGCGATGAGTGAGTTGAGTTTGAAATATTCCTTAAGGGTATTGATCAATTTGATTTTCCATTTTTTTTTTAATTTTACGTTGATAGTCTAATACAATATCTTTTTAACTTTCAATAATGAGTAGTAATAATACCTATGGCTTATACCTGTTACAGGTATGAGGGTGACATCTTCCAGTAATCCCTCTTCCAATTAAGGAGATGGAGCAGGGGGCGCCTAGGGCCTTATTTAAGATACCATAACAGCATTCGCCTTGTGAAATTACGAGAAACTCTGGATAACGTGAGATACGGGAGGAACCGAACTCGATGGCCTCCCCAGCACTGATTGGAAGTCCATGACATTATCCATTGGACCACGGTAACAGGTTATATTTGGATATGGATTTTGGTCAGAAGACAATTTATGGCATATAAGCAGTTAGCTGTATCTGAAAATAGTTAGGTCTCCATCCAGACAATATTAGTAGTAATTCGAGATGTGTACTTGAAGCCATTTTGGGATCTTATAATTACAAATTTTCGTTCGCATTTTGCTTTGAAAAATTAAACTTCTTTTAAATAACCTCAAGGCATGCAAGTTTATGATAAGCTTGATTTTCTGTTAATTTTTGGTTGTGGAGTTACAAATTATGTAACAAGCTTGATTCAAGTTTGAAAGTGACTACGAAATTGACTTGATATTGCAAGTTTTATTCAAGCTGAATGTAGACAGTTGTGCTGACACATTTGGCCGTTAATGTCATGGCAGGCCTGTTTCAGTGTTTTAACAAGTTTGATATGGGAAGCTTTCCAGGTGGCAACTAGTAAGCTTTAGACTTGTCATGACAAACTTAAAGTAAGCTTATACACGTGATAGGCAAGTTTCAAACAAATTTGAATCAAACTTACACTGCTATTTGGGTGATGCCTGTCTTTGCTATTTCTGTGAGACTGTTTAAAGATAACATCCCAACATTCGTCTCCTAGAACTGAAGAAAACCTAGAAAACTCTCAGCCAGGAGTGAGCGTTATGTTTCTTCTTTACTTCTGTCTCTTACTGACATCAAATTAAAAACAAACGCTTCATATAGTCACCTAGATTAATTTTTAATTCATTTTTATAACAACAAGAAAGGACATAACACAAAGGACTTTTAATTTATTTCGCTGCAAAGATAAATACTTACTTCGTATTGTTGCTTTTTACGTTATTGAAACAAGAGCGTTGGGGTACTTTGCTTTTATGTCAAATTTGTGTACGCCTACGTGCTTATGCAGCCAACAATACTTTCCTGTTAAATGGGTGGAATAACATTCAGAGACAAAATTATATTATTATATAAAGGTTCCTATTACTACTAACCATTTTTGTTTCAACTAGTGTGAGACAGACAATCAACTACATGTTTCCACGTGCCTCTGGCTTATGAGAGCATATCAAAATATAACAATATCTTTCTTTTTTTAATATTCGACCTGAATAATAACATCAAACCACAGTACGTTTACAGTTTGTTATTGAAAAAAACTATTTGTTACAGTTAAAGTTACAGACAATGAGATTGCCTTCTGAAGAAGTTCGAAGATATCAAATGAAACGTCCTTAGAAGTAATAAATTGTGAACGTATTGTGGTTTTGTGTCATTGTTTACTGTAAAATAGATGGCGCAAGAGTGTATGGAGCACGAAGACACACTTATGACTTACCTGTTTTATATTTTCTTTACTTAAAAAAAATATTTTTTTAAGTTTCTTTTAAAATAATGTACATACGCTAATTTTGAGCGGAAAAATCAATGTTGTACTTACAGCGTATCGAAATACCGAATACATCTCACGTTTCTCTCACGGAGAATAAACAATGAATGGTTCAAATTGAACAGCGTCAAGCGTACTAAGTATATTTTACCTTGATCTGAAGCTAAGGTTTAAGAATATGGGGAAAATTCAAAATTTAATCGCGCCTTTATCAATTATTTTTCTTAAAATATTTTAAAAATTGATTTGAAATAATATCTTAACAAACTGAGCCGCCGTAGCTCAGTAGTAGAGTGTCGGCGTACCATTCGGGAGGTTGTGGGTTCGATTCCAACGACCGACCATCCTGGCAATTTTTTCCAGTGTTTTTCATCAGTCACACCAGGCAAATGCCAGGATGGCACCTTCAATATAGCTACCTTCCCGAATCCTTTCCTCTCCCCTATTCCGGCCTAAGCCTTAGATGTCTAAAGGCCATAAATACAATTCAAATTCAAATATCTCAACAAATAGAGAACACTTCTAATTTAAATGGTAGATTTTTTGTAAATTATATTACAAGAACGCTACAAACACATGAAATTTGTAGTAATACATAGATAAATCGCATGAATTGTACTTATTCATGAAAGGTTTCTTGTCATAAAAAGTAACTTTTCTGGAAATTGAGGAAAACCTATTTTCTGAAATAAATATCTTGTTTCAAAAATTGCAAACATGTGATTCTTATCAAATAGGATTTCCTGCTTTCAAAATTTTGTCACGTGTATAATTTGTGTTTTACGTACGTATAGAACGTGCCGACATGAGACCTTTCAAAGCTAAACAGATAATATTGTACAATAATTTTAGATTCTAAAACTATTGTGTTAAAAAAATAAGGATATGTGATACCGAAAAAAGCAACAAATAGGTTTGTAGTATACAAATATGTGTTATGTTGGATAGGTTATACAAACAGTTACTTACAGTTAAATAATATGACATGGGTAATAAGCCTTGAAAACACGAAAAAAAAAGGTTTATTAAACACGAACCTACAATTCTAGTGTGATTGTTTGTGAAGGGCCGAAAATACAAAACCCTCTTTATACGAGGTCTTGGCACTACGCTTAGTCATTTTTATGCTTGATTCTATTTCTTTGTGAGTCATGCCAACAGCTCAATATCAAATTCATTGTAGTCCGCTGGGATGTGTGTCATTAGCTTAAGGGCTACATCTCAGTAAATAATAACGGGATATGAGCCATTTCATTAACAAACTATGTGTAGATGCATGCACATTACATTTTTGCAATAAATTAAAACTCGAGAAAAAGCTGTGACAAAAGACCTTTCATAAATAAACGATTTTGATTCATAATTCTTTGAGCTATAGTAATCTGTATTACTTTCTAAGGCATACATAATCTCTACGACTGAGTATTATTTTATTATTTCCATAGGAGATGCATGAATTTAATTCTCAGGCGTCGATATGTGTTCATCTATATAAGAATATAAAACAAAATAAGTACGGCATATTATACTGTGTATAAAATAATTAATATTTTGCTCACAGTTTTGACCCATTCTAAATTATTGAAATATGTATGAATATAATGGTATTAAAGTACATTTTATTAAAGTTTTTTCGTGAATATGTGTCAAGTAGTGTTGTAATCTGTCACTTCTAACATTAAACATATTATTTCCAGTAAATTTTAATACACAGCCTTAAACCCATGATAAAATATAATAAGATAGGTATAATTATTCTTAATTAATTTATACGGTTCTCATTATAACGAAAAACACATGTTTTTACTAAACAGAGCCACCTGTTGTCAAAGGTATAACTTACCTATAGACAAAATTCTAATTGAAATAGAATAGTTGTCCTTGTTGTGTTATGGAAGATTGTCCCTAGGCGTTGCCTTTTTTTCCAGTTACGAGACATTTTCACCCGTCAATTCGTCAGACAAACTAAGGTGACAGCTGATTATAAACATTGTCATGCACTGTTTGTGTTCTATTCTCTTCACTAATATTGGAAGACGCCATTACGGGTTCTTTGTAATTTTTTTTTTGTTTAAAAAGGAAAAGGAAGAAAAAAACAATGGAAATAACCGCACAACGCGCGTTTTCGCAGGAACGAACCTGCCACACACGGTTCTATTCCCGAGACTGGATTTTGATCGCTACATGCTACCACAAGATGGCTCTGCCTTCTCGGCGTGGGTTCTTCCTGCTCCGGCGAGCAAACTCTGTGAAACGGACCGATATATATCTACGATAACTGGATGTTTACACTTTAAAAAGAATAAGCAGAAATTCTTAAAATTTCAAGTTGTTTTATTAATTATTTGTTGTGTTTCCTATAAGAATATCCTGAACAGACTGTGGAAAAGAATTATAAAACATTGTAAAATCTTTAAAATATCAAGTCATGGTGAAACATTTGGCTACAAGTTGGCAATACCGTCTACATTCTCGGAGGAGAAGTTTTGGATCAACAGGTCCTAGTTTCTCATCTCATTCGTGGTACCATCCCAATTCTGAGGAACTAAAATTTATTTTCTAGGAAACAGACGCAGATTCTTTGTACTGCCCGGAGATTTTAGGAAATGTTTAATTCATTGCGACGTAAATTTGAGTGTCAACATTTTTCAGTTATTTCGTAGAAATTAAATATTAAAAATATGGTTTAGTTTATGTAAAGAATGTTCAGTGGTGCTTCCTAGAATATTCTAATTTTATATATTTTTTTTTATTTGACATGTCATCGTGTTAACGATCGTAGATTTGGAAAGGGATACAGATTTTAGTTTTTCAGCCAGCCATAGTTTCCATGCTGCGTTTGGCTACGTTTCTATCAGTTTCTGCAGGCAAGGTCCAGTATGAGGCTTAGATAAAGTTAGGGCCAAGGTGGCTCAGTTGGTAGAGAGCTCACCTCTGGTGCTAGGGGTCGTCGGATCGATCCCTGATCATGCCATGTGGGCTTTGTGGTGGACAAAGACCGTGTGCGTGGGTTTTCTCGGGGTACTCCCGTTTTCTCCCACTTCATTCCACCAATTCATCCCATCATCATCATCCGTACGGCCTGAGCCATAGTTGATTCGATTTGATAAAGCTCTAGCCGTCACCTTACCCTTCTCTGTCCTAAGAAAAATGATTGCTAAGGGACGCTAGCATTCGATATGTAATATGATTCTGCCATAAGTGCCCATCTGGCGTATTAATGTAAAGTTAGTTAACATACAACCTCGACAATGTGACAGCAAAAATTCCGCCAAGCTTGATCAAGGACAGGCTCGTCAAGCAAGCTTGACAACATTCAAAGAGACTAAATTTCCTCGATATCTAGTGCGGAAATATAGTCGAGGAAGCTGATCCGCAAGATCGATAGTGTAAAAACGCAAAGTATACTCCAGCTTCCTCGACGAACCTGCCCTTAAGCAAGCTTGACGAATTTTTTGCTATTACACTGTTACTGATCAGCTTCCTTGACAGGCACGTTCTTCAGTGTAATGAGCTATTACATTGTCGAGTAAGCTCGGGCGAGCATGTTAATCAGTATGCTGGGGGACTGTGCAGGTGTGCTACCGTCAAGCTTCGGCACTCTTATTTGGATGATCAATGACCCGTTGGAAAAAATTGCGGTGAGACATTTCTAATGACATCTCAACCACTTTTCTAGCCCTAGTTATAAACTGCACCATCTTCATAACCACCTCTGAGTTGTGTATAATTTATGCGGATTTGATTTATCTCAACTAGACCTTTCAAAGGACACGTTAAGCACCTCCCTAGCTCTAGTAGTTCCTGAGTTGTAAATTGCCCCCTATCTCTGGCGTCGCGCCTACAATGTGAATGAAATATACGAGTTTGCGCTAGACTCGTCGAAACCTTTGTAACGACACCTAAACCGCCTTCGTTGCCCTAATAGTTCCTGAGTTGAATGTTGTCGACGAAGATATGAACAGCGCCGTTCTCTATGTATTCACAGTATTTCCTGCGAAACCTAAATGCTGTCTGTCTTTCAATCTATTTTTCTTGAAAGAGGCAACATCAATAAAAATGCCGCGTTTGTAATATCTAATATAGTTACCACTATTTTGTGACCACGTTAAACACGTCTCAAATATAACATATCATCTTAGTATACGAGTAACTCGGTCAGTTGAGACGAATACATGTGTTTAATCAATTTAAATACAGGTGGAACATGGGAGTTCGATTTAAAAAAAATGACCTTTAGGCTTTTAGGCTCAAGCTGGGATATGGGAGGGGAAAGGATTCGGGAAGGTGTCGGCCAGGACCTATGTTGAAGGTGCAATCCCGTCATTCGCCTGGTGTGACTGAGGAAAAACTCTGGAAAAAATCAATCAGGATGGTTGGCCGCTGGGATCGAACCCACGACCTCCCGAATACTACTCCAAAGCTCTACCACTGAGCTACAGCGGCTCGGTGTGGGAATTCGAACGAAGGTAAGTTTTACTTCATTCTTAATTTTTGATCATTTAAAACAATATCGCTTTGTCCGTCTATCTCTAATGCAGGTTAGTGCACTAACTAAACATATAGAGAAACTGACTTCAGATTTGAGTTAAGAAAAAACTTGACTTACTCGAATGTTTTCAGGATGGTAAGGCTACAGATGTTTCCTTATGGTAATTTTCCACTACATGCACTCAGTTTATCTGACACCCTTGCACATCAGCAATAGCAGATATGGAGAAACTTACTTCAGATTTCTAGCCAGAATCTAAATTTACTCGGTCATTCTTCCTAAATATTATGGCACTACAACCTTGTCGTATGGGGTTTCTATAGTATTTGTACTTCACTCGTATTTGCACTGTTTTCTTCACCATTATTTCTGTTACTCATACTCAGTGATTCTGCCACACCCACTTTAGGGGAGGTGTCACCCCGCAAATTCTTGAGTACACACCCCTAACTTGAAATTTTGTACGGTCAAAAATCGAAAGAAAATCTGCAAAACTCCATTTACAACCTCCTAATTTTGACTGTACACCTCCAAACTAAACATTCTGGCAGAATCCCTGCTCATACTACCGTGCTAGATGACGATACAGCCTTTTTTCGTGGCAGTTCCTTACTTTATCTACTTCTCTACGTTCCCTGCTCAAGTTTCTTTCTCCGCCGCCATACAATGCAAATTCCGGAAAGGTACCTTCAATGACTACTTTCCCGCATTCTTTCCCTCACCCTATCCTGGCCTGGGCCATAGATGCCTAAAAGCCTTAAATAAATTCAACACCAAGGGTGAATATTTTATGGCCGTTTAAAAGGGGTCTTTATTTTAAAATCAAATATCATTGTATTTTTTGTGACCTATTTTAACCGAATGAACGGCAGTAGCTCAGTTGGTGGAGCGTTGGTTTATTAATCGGAAAGTCCTGGGAACGATCCCAGCAGCTGTCTATTCTGACTGACGTTTTCCCAGTGCTTTTCTTCAGTTACACCAGGGAAATGCCGGAATGGTACCTACTAACCAGGTCCTGGCTGACTACTTGTCAACATCCTCTACCCCCACTATTATGGCCTGATCCTGAGATGCATAAAGGCAGTAAATAAACTCAAAATCAAAATAAAGTATTGTTTAACGCTATTTCCCAGGGAATTCGCGCTGGTTGGATTCATGACCATCATGTTGTTGTTGTTGTTTGCTTGGAGATTTTTGAGATCACAATTTCAAATTAGCTATCTTAACTTAAACACTTTTTCGCGCAATTTAAGAACTATCTTTTATAGTACAATATTGTGTTCAACGTCTAGAAAGTACAGTAAATATCTACCTTCCATACATTTTATACAAGTTTCAATAAACGTTGAACAAAAATGGTGGCGTTTCATCTAATGAAGTTATTTACTTTTCTCCTTTGGTTTTCGTAGATGTTCATAGATTGCAGCCCTGTGCACATCTACTTAAAAGAAATTAATTTAAGACCTTTTAACTTAAAGTCAATAAAACCAAGACGATTAAATAAAAAAGAAAATTATTCGTAATAATCTTAATAACTTTAATGCAAAAGTAATTAACTTAAAGTAATAACTTTAATGCATTTTACTGTACATTAATATATTCACTTTGAAGCAGTTGCATAAGTAATTCGAACTTATTAGTGTAAATAAAAAGTAGACATTTTAGTAAGTAAATATATTATATTGTGTTAAATTTGTTCTCTTCCTGTAATGCGTAATTAAAATGAAAAGTTCTAGCAATTTTAGAATGTAAATTATGAGACGGGACATTATTTGTCTTAATCTGCAGTAAATGTAATTGACTTTCATTGTGAACTCTTATTTTGTGGTACTCGAGAAAACATTTTCTTTCTTGTGTTAATCATAAGTAGGTGCTGCAAATTGCATATATCACATTCGTTCTGTTCTCCATTCGGAATTCTGCGCCCTTAGTTCAATTCTTTCTGCTGTCAGTGTGTCCTGATAGCGTTTATATGTGTTTTCCAACTACGTTTTTGTATTGTTAAGTGATTGGCGATTCGTAATTGGTCACTTTTTGTTGACGGCATTAGAAAACGTTAGCGAATCAGAAGACACTCTGCGTTATGGAAACAACGTCTTACGAAATTTTAATGAAAAAAAAAATCAGTGAAAAATGACGTCAGTTCGTGTTACGAATGGCAAGTATGTTGCTAGAAAAAATAACGGACATAATGTCTAGAGAGCGAAGACGAGTTTAGACAAAAGGTGAACAGCTTTGACTTGCGAAGGAAAATGTCAAGAAACCTAATTGGACAGTTTTTCTAGCAGACGTCACTCCTTTCATTCCTATTTATCGCGAAAGTGTCGTGTGCAAAGTCTCTACCGATGACACTATCCAGCACTTACCACGAACAATCACTAATCGTCAATCACTTACAATGGGAAAAATTATGTATGTCATTACATAGGAATTGTTTATTTCAAATGTCCAGTGAATCGTGCAAAGGTGTCATGAACTTGTTCACAAACGCGATATACTTGCAAGACTTCCAAACATAAACACTTGACACAGAAGCTAACTCAGTAGATTTAAAGAACTTGATTTCACACACAGTTTAGATGCAAACTAAGGTAGAATTTAATCCAATTTTCTTGATCCCTGTAACAAAATCTAGATAATCAACAGACCTGGGATTCTGCCAAAGTTTTCACTTCGGTGGAGGAGGGTATACACTGTTAAAGTCGTCTGCTACTGAGAATTGTGGGGGTCGCCATACCGGCTTTAAACAAACGGTTGCCTAGGAAACCTGCCATTTGACCTCTATAGGATTTTGAGAGAGGTTTCAAAAGTAGGCTTGTGCTCTGTAACTATACACATTTTAACTGATATTTGTTATTATTTACTTACTTCAAAGTTCAGTTGATAATAATAGTATACAATATTTACGGATCTAATGAAATATT